>WYDF02255592.1:0-19985 GCA_009867245.2 Adranes taylori
TATATATACCGCGTGTCTCTAAAGCGGGCCTCGGAAGATTATGGATTTCCTGTAGACGTTAATATAATTTTGATTTCAGATTATTATAGGTAGGTATAAGTAGTATATTTTAATAATATTTTTATATATACAGTGTGTCCCAAATATGATCAAAACAATCAAAGTTATATTTTTTGAAATGGATCGCCCTATATATTTTTACATCATTATATATATGTATCGTTAGTTTCTAAAGATATTCTTCGGGAAACTTTTTTTTTGTGAAATGCGCTGTTGCCAACTTATTGCCATAAGTAATTTTTTTGAGAGACTGCAATTATTATAAATATTTTACTGTTCGAAAATGTTTCGAAATTTTTACATATGTAATACTAGAGAGTATAAACGTCTACTTATTTTTCTGTTTAAATAGTTTTCATACTTTTTGTCAAATTAGAAATGAGTAGTATTTAATTACCAATTGAAAGCCAATTTGAACATCCTAAACGTCAATATGCAGTTTTCGAAATAATTTACTAACTTTATAACAGACTCTCGCTTGCGACGCTGCTAAGGGAGAGTCCTAGCGATTGTCACAAATGGCGCAAACAAGTAATTTATTATAACAGATTATTATGTCCCCCGGAAATCTATATTGTTGAGCGCCAGGTCAGTTTAAGGTAAGATCGTACTTTCAATATCATCAACCTTACTTTCACCGAAACACCAAATTTCAACTTCCAAACATAACACATCCTTTCAGCCGCTACTTGTATTTTCCTTGCTAACATTTTACATGCTAATTCTCAGACACATTCCGTACTTACTATATGCCCTAAATACTTCATTTCTTTAACCACCCCAAATAGATTTCCATTCATCCCGAATACAGCCAAAATACATCACTTTTACCCCCTTTCTTGTACACTATTACTTATTTCTTCTTCAAATTTATTTCCAATCCTCTATTTTACACATCTATCAATCAATTCCTGCATTCCTTCCTTACTACTTGCCATACACACAGCATCATCTGCATAACCAAGCGACCATATTTTTTCCCTCCACTTAACCCCAACCCCACCCCTCCCAGTAATAATGCGAAAAGCATGTAGAAATGGTCAGTAATTCAACCGGAAGGAGGAGGAAAATCAACCACATGATAGTGACTACAAATGCGCACAGAGTTCGGAATTGAAAGTTCACAAAGGCACACATACCGGTGAAAAACCATTTAACTAGTCCAATTGTTATTACAAATGTGGAAGAAAAATTGTCTTCGCACTACATAAACTTTCACATATGGGTGAAAACCCATTTGATTGTTTCGATTGTGGTTATAAAGGTGCTCAGAAGGGTACATAACCCATATACGCCATAACCCATTAATAATACCCAATAACCCATTAATAAACCATATATGCACTCATACGGGTGAAAACCATTTCAATGTTCAGATTGTGATTACAAATTTGCACATAGTTTTCAATTGCAAGTTCAAAAACGTAAACATATTGCTCCAATTGCGATTACAACCGTAGAAAAAGATTGCATTCGCAGTACATAAATATACAGATACGGGCCGTTTGAGTGTTTTGATTGTGGTTATAAGGGTGCACAGATGGGAACGTTAATAAACCATATACCCACTCACATGGGTGAAACGCCAGTTTAATGTTCAGATTGTGAGTACAAATTTGCACATAGTTCTCAATTGAAATTACACAAACGTACACATACCGGTGAAAACCCATTTTACTGTTCTCATTATGATAATAAATATGGAAAGAAGTTTGGCTTGGTAGTTCTTTAATGTACACCTTCGGGTGAGAAGCCGTTGGAGTGTGTTGATTGTGGTTTTAATGTTGCACGAAAGAGTACGTTAATATTGTATATACACACTTTTATAGGTGTAAAACCATTTCACCATTCAGATTGTAACAACAAATGTGCACAGAGTTCTCAATTGGAAGTTCGCAAACGTGCACATACTGTTCCAATTGTGATTACAAATTTGAAAAAAAGTTGCCTTCGAAGTATATAAGAGTACACATACAGGTGAAAATCTGATTGAGTGTTTCGATTGTGATTATAAGGATACACAGTGAAGTACGTTATTAAATCAAATACGTACTAATACGAGTGAAACGCTATTTCAATGTTCAGATTGTGACTACAAATTTACATAGTTTGCAATTGAAAGTTCACAAACGTACGCGTACCTATGAAAAGCTATTTCACTGTTCTGATTACAAATGTGGAAAGAAGTTTGCCTTGCCAGTTCATAAACGTACACATACGGGCGAGAAATCGATGGAGTCTTTTGATTGTGATTTTAAGACTGCACGTACCCCATAATAAAGACAGGTATTTATTTGTCATGCATTGTAAAAAATAAAAAATAAAGCAAATTATTTGTCTTATCTTTATAGAATTGATAGCACAAAGTTTTTATTTTAAATACAAAACTTTATTAAAGGTGAGTAATACATTTCTTTCGATCTTTATAGTGACTTGAACTACACGTTTTATTCATGGTTTGATAAATTAAACAAAATATTTCAAAATGAATCTTTATAGTTACAATTCTTCATCACGAACGAAGTAAATGATGATATAATTAATAACTCTACCCTTTCATTCTTCAGTTTGTGACTAGTTTTCAACGAAATCTCAGATCAAAATACAAAGTCGTACACATACACGCACTCATTCAGATGTAAAGACATTTGTCTATTCTGGTGTACAATACGCACATATCAATCAATATTACTTAAAACTCCTTCCAGCGACACTCACACGCTACGGTAGAAACAATCAGCTCAGTAGTAACAGCTAAACACATTATTTTGTTCTCGATTTGGTCTCATACATATTAAAGCGTAGACACAGATAACAGTGAACAATGACACTAACACATCATATACGGCAATCATTCATACATATTCAACGTTCGGCGGGTTCACATCACACAGCGACAGTGAATAGCAGCGCCCAAATCTGCAAAATATCTGGTAAACTGTCATTGCGCGAACGAAAGTGCGTTCGTATTTACAGAACAATAAATGCGTTTAAATTTATTATTAGTTCAATCTAATCTAGGGATCCCGAACTGTATCTATTTATTCGATTTAATTTATTTCTGGTAACATGCTTTGTTACATCCTTCATGGTCTACCATTATTTTTGGATCTACTTGCGCTTAATATTTGTTGACTTTGATGATTTGAAAATTAGTCGATAAATTGCAACAACCTAATCTAAAATCATATGCGACTGCTATTGTGAATTGAATGAGATATAACTAATAAAGAAAGAGAATAATTAGCGCTGTTAGCTCCTCACCTCCATTCGTTAATAATACACTCTAATTGAAACCCATATTTAAATGTAATTTTAACTATTTTGACAAATAAAACGAAAGTAGATGATCTTGTCGACTAAAGCATGATCTTAAAGTCTCTGTTGAATATATACACAAAATACGGTAGTATGAAAATACGGTAGTATGAAATGAAATTTTCGTAGCAAAAAAACGATGTTGAGCAAAGGAAACGAACGTCGTCATCCAATCTTTTTTGCATCTAAAAAGGATTTCTGCGGAATTGCGATATTCTCATAAAGTAAATTCTTCTTACGTAAGCTCCAGAGGAAAATTAGGTCAATTGAGCGCTCTGTTCTAGCCTCATCTCTGTAAAATATTTGACTATAATAAGATAATATAAATTGACAAAAAAACATAATTAAGGTTACCTGCAAGAACTGAATAAATTTTGTAATATTCATTTAATAAGATATAGAATTCGCTGGGACAAAGTAAGACAAGAGCGGCCGCGGAAAGCGGTCAGCTTCGATGGATGCGCCGTAGGCAAATATTGAGACCGGGGTATTCAGCGGTAGGAGATCTATAGGCTAGACTAATTTCGATTAGGTTACCCTAAACTACTATTGTACTAATTCAATTTAATAGACGAGTTATAAGGTGACGGTGAACACTGAAAGGATCAGCTTTTGTTTTATGCCAGATATAACAAAACGTAGGACTTCCAGTTTATGAAAGATGGGGTGGCGATCACGTCCATGAATTTATTCGTCAAAGAAAGTTTACGGCAAAGCAAGTACACGTTACAGGCTTTGACGGACTCTTATTTAGTTATTTGCTGATCTGGTTGATTATATAATTTACCTACTACAGTTGTATTCTGTAATGTTTTATAAAAAGTTGAATGAGTATTATATAGTAAACAAAGAGAATTGTACAACCGTGGAATTATAAAGAAATGCTGGAAGTAAGAAAATTTTAACCTCAAAATAATTTTGTGTTTTACATATATGCAAACGATATTTTACTAGGTAAACAAGCTATTGGCAATAAGAAAACTCGTAGGCAGTATCATTTACTCTCTCTGTATGTTACGATAGATGTAGGGCATAAACATATATGTAATTATTAAAAAAAGACAGGAAGATAATGATAATGTTATTTATGTTACTCCGTACGAAGAATTGTTTGAAAAATTGTATTCCACTCATATTGCAGTGGAACCTAGAAGTAGAAACAAAATGATTTTTGACTTGAAATCCAAATATCAATCAAATTCAACGCCCTGTTATTGAAATATTTTTAGTCTTGCGAAGTTTGTCAGAAAAAAATCTAACAGGCATGCAAATATTATAACTAAACCAAGTGTTTCAAAAGAATTTTGCTCTCGAGGCCAAGTGGATTTGGTGGATTATCAAGCATGTCAAGATGGAGACTACAAATGGTTATTGATTTATCAAGACCATTTAACAAAATTGTCTTCGTCCTTTTAGATCAAAGCGATCTGTTGAAGTGGCCTGCTGATAATTTTTCTTCAATTTGGGGCACCAGCTATACTACAGAGCGAAAAATGGCGCGAATTCGTCAATAGTGAAATTATCCAGTTGGTTAAAGTGTGGCCTCCCTTAAAAATTCTTCATAGTCGTCCACGACATCCCCAGTCGGTAGGCATAATAGAAAGATCAAACCAGGATGTCGAGAATATGTTGCGATCATGGATGTTACCTAACAACTCAACCAACTGGTCGAGTTGTTATTTTGTACAAACACCAAAACCCTCTACTCATCATACAATTATTGGTGGCAGCCCTTATAGAGCGTTGTTTGGAACAAACCCAAAAGAAAGACTATCTTCTACTAATTTACAAAACGAGATTATTATAACTTTAGAAATAGAGGATGATCTTAACAAGGTTTTGTCAGAACTGGATAGAATCAAACACAAAGAAAAAACCGATAAATATGTTGAAATCTTGAATGGCAATACAAATGAACAAAATAATAATTTTGCAGGTAACGAAGAGCCTTCCGCTAGTTAATAATTGAAACACTTATAATAATTGAAACCAAATATAATAATTGAAACACTTTAAGTTGATAATTCTAATGAAATGGACGTTACTTCGCTTTTCGCTAGCTCACTAGTGACTAGAATATGCGAGCAAATCGCAAGAAACCGTTGTTTGTTTAGATTGTACAAATCAAAAGAAAAAATGCAACATGTGTATTTAGTTCTGTTCAAACCTCCATTACGAGTAACAGGAATGAATGTCATTTAGGACAGAAAAAAGCAGCCAAAAATATAGTGTCAAATGTTGCTAAAAGACTGCCGTCGTTTAAAATTGGGTACTGCGTGTTTTTGTCAATTGGAAAAATTGATTGTGATCCAAGCGACATGCAAAATTTAATATGTGTGATTGTGGAACACAAAAATGGAGTATTCCAATTATGATCGTCCACGGGTAAAATTACAGGATGGTATAATCGTGCGGATATTGTTCAGCGGATAATCAGTTTTTAAATATAGAAAATGTGACTGATAAATATATTTCTGTCCGAGAAGCCGTACCCGGAGTCTCACTGAGTGATGACTAAGGATACTTGAAGTGCTCTTGCAAGCCATCAAAGAAACAATGTCAAACAAAACGTTGTGTGTGATTAAACAAAACTAACGTGCAATTTTAGGTGTCATTAGCAGTAGAGGCCCCACTTATCTGTCCACAGGATCCTATAAACATCCGCTAAATTGTGTTGCTTTATTTAGATTTGGAATGCATGTAATAAGATTGAGCTAGCTCAGTTTCAAATAATTTTTGTGATTCTCCCAAAGTTTGTTGTGATCCTTTAGTCGTCCTTCACTCTGTGTTGAACGATTGGACTAAATCGCATATCATGCAAAACTCTAAAAGCGCCATTTCTATTAGATTTTTAAGTCTCCCTAGAGATTGTATAAGTAATGGATTAAGCATCCAAATCGATAAAATGAATCGCGAACAAATTTGAAGGAAAGCTTATTCGATAGTAGGAAATATAACAATTAAATAAAATATAAACTTAATTCTTAAATTTGGCAACCCAAACGCTAAATTGACAACAAATATATTCTTATCTGTTTGGCTAGTACATATATACATCTTGATTTCTTTTGTTTTTTTTATACACTTGCTTTTGTTTTGTAAGTTACATAATCTTTCAGAAACAAGAGAAACGCAAAAAATAAAACTATATCATTTGATATTTGTTCTGCAAAAATATCTCATCCAGTCAGTCGCTCGAAGATATAAAAAGTAAAATTGAGTATACAAGAAAAACATGTTCAATAGTTTTGTTTGTGCAAATATTTTTATGTCAGTCACGTGAAATGTGATCTATCTGTCTGGGAAAACAAATTTTGATAAATTTATTGTGTTTTATCATGCAACTATATAATTTTATGCATTATGTTTTCGAAAATACGAACATAATTTAACGAATGAAATTGTATAAGGGGCGTATATTTTTCACGCTGTAGTTTTCACCTGCACTCCTTCCGTTAGAGTCCTCTGGGCTAGTTTACCTGTTTTATTCCTTTTACACTGTTTAGGTTTTAAATAATATTTGTTGGGAACAATAACAGGTTCAAGTAATTGTTTAATTAGGTAAGACGGTACTCCTACTTGTAATGTCACTCGGTGTGACATTACAAGTGTCTCATCAAAAGACTAAAAGAACATTAAAACAGAGGGAATAAGCATACAAAATTATTAAGTTTAATTAAACATTCATTCGCATATTAAGTCTCATAGAAAATTCAACGTAAATAATAAATCAATTAAAATGATGAAACGTAATTGAAAAGGTGGTAAGAATTGCAAATGGTGCTTCTACAGGGAGCACACGTATGAGGAGACTTTGTGCAATTGTCTCGAGGGACGTTAAAACACATTCAATTCCGCTAGCTGGAAAAAAACCCGAAGAGCAGCGGTACAACGGAAAATACCCCAATACCTACTTAGGGTCCTAGATGATTATCTTCAGCATCGAGCAGTAAAATATTCAACAATAAGTAGTCCAAAATATACAAGTTGACATCCGGAGTCCCCCCGGGCTGCATGCCTCTACCCTTCATACGGAGGTTAGTCTACGAGGATTTTCTAAGACAATAACTACCGGTAGGCATCCAGATTATCGGCTTTGCCGACGATATAGCATGGATTGGGGTAACTAAGGAGGTTCCCACACAGTAATCAGCTTTAAATACCTTCCTGAGTGGCCAAGTGGTTAAAAACATTTACCTGCAAGTGCCATCTGAGAAAGCAGAGGCAATACTGTCTAGCGGGAAGTGGAAAAGACAAAAGCCACAGTTGTTGTTTGGCGGACAGGAAATCAAAACGTTTGTACAAATTAATTATCTCGGAGTTACTTTGGACAAGAATATGTCATACATGGAACATTTGCACGGATTAGCAGCAAGAACCATGCCCCAAGCAAATTGAGGCTTGAGGAAACTAATGCCATTTGTTCAGGGCCCGGGATACTCAAAACGGAAAGTTCTGGTCAGTGTTCTGGAGGCCTCCATGCTATACGTTGCACCGGTATGGCCAGGGGCAATGTCCAGAGATTAGCACATCTTCTGCCTAAGGTACACAGTATTGGCCTGCTAGGAGTTACCAGTTTATACAGAAAGACCTCTACGAAGGCATAGAAAGATAAAACATACACGGATTTGACAAGGCACATAAAAACAAGGAAAACCTAGAAACCGGCAAACACGCTGCCGGGAATAAGTTACACGCATACTGGCAAAATGAGTGGGAAAACTCTAATAAAACACGATGGACATACAAACTTATCCCCGATGATAAATCTTGGTATGAAAGGATACAAGAAGACTTCAACCACCACCTCACACAGGTCTTATCTGTGCAATTTCAGGTCCTTCCTAGAACTATTTAAGAGTATTCGATTGCTGTGAGTATTACAGCAGTTGATAGGCTTTGGAATGTCGTCTAGGCACTGATTATTCTCCGAACGGCACCAGCAGTAGGATTGCTCGAAATGAAAAAAATCGGGACGTCTTTTCTAGATTGGCGACAAAATACTCTTAGTCAAAAAGCAGCTTGGAAGCGAGAGTGGGACCAAATAAAAAACAGTTTCAGGCTCTTCGCTGATAACAGAGTCTAAACAGAATAAGTTTGTAACTAGGTAATTTTGAGAGTACACGTTTCGAGGACTCTAAGAGGAAATTGTAATTCTATGACGCTAAACGGAAGACGTTTAACTGGCATAAAGAATTTATTTTATACCAATACTTAATATTTGTGAAATGTGTGCAATACTATCTGAATATCTGAAATTTGTGCAACGCTTAAAATTTGCGAATGCATCTGTTTAACCATTTCACTTATTATTATCGATCGAGGGGTTTAAAAAATATATAAATTGGGACATGAAAATGTGAAAAACTGAGATATAAATATTGTAACAAAGCAAAATCTCCTTGTTCCTATTTAGGTTGATGTTGTGTGTAGACAGTCGCGTTTAATTGGACAAGAATTAATCATGGTTAAAGCAATGATTAAATATAAAATAAGGGGCACAGGTGTCTAGACAACCGAAGTTAGAGGGGACACCGAAGTGAATCAAAGTAGCGCAGAACGCGCTGTTGTTTATTGAAGTAGAATAAAATAATACAGAATGAATAAATAAGGTCATTGTGCGTTAATATAAAAATAATTATAAATTAAATTGTGACATAAATATATATTGTAAATAAATGACTTGATATTTATTGAGACGTAAATGCAGAAATTCTAAGCGACATTTTTATTTAATTATACACAGCATGAACAAGTATAGATTGATTTTCTTGATTATGAGGCATTAATAATTTTATTTTTAATTGCATGAAAATTTATTTAAATTGTTATAAGCTGTCGTTCAACTTTACCAATAGAGTTTATAAGTTTATATCTTCTTTCGTATTTATTAGCCTGAATTATATAAGAGGACTATCGTTGTTAAGACTTGTGAGTTACAGTTAATTAACTAGATAATGGCTACGAATAAAGCTGAATGTGACGCACAACGTTAGCAATGAAAAAGTCTAATATTTTATTGTAAATTCAATTTAGGGGCTAAGGTATTATATCTATCGATATAATGCCTCAACTCAACTAAAAATAATAACTTTATTAGTAGTCGATAAACTAAAGTAAGTATTAAAACGAAGTGAATTTTCTAAATCAATAAACGACCTTAGTACCTAATAGGTGAGAGCGGGAATCGATACGGGCACCCACAATAAAGACTAACCCTCTCACCAATGTCATGCTCTAGAGCAACCCTCTCCCCTATAAGTAACGTGACAAATATGGTGTAAGCGCTAGGTGGCAATGTGAAAAACAGTTGACCAGTTGCCGGTCAAGAGTAGTATAAAAAAAACTTACTAAATGTCTAAATTCAAACCATTTAAAATTTCTATGTTTGCTATAAGTAACTGTTTTTTTGTCTTCGCAACCCTATAGCCATGAGCCAATGTTTTAGACAACAAAAAAAGCGTTATTGCAGCAGAAGTTACGAAACACTAATATATATATATATATATATGTATATATATATATGTATATATATATATGTATATATATATGTATATATATATATATATATATATATATGTAAAATCCGAAAAATTCTTGCGTTAATTTAAAACTTTATCTAAAGCTAACACATTTAATTAGAGAATGTAGAATCTTCTTTGATGACACATACTAATTAGAACAAGATAATATCGCCAAAACTTTTATCTTTCAGAATAATATAAAAAAGTTTTGAACAATATATATTGTCAAAGGCAACATTGTTTTTAATCCTAATAACTGTCAATTTATACTTGGAAAGAAGTTTCTCGATATTGTGAAGGATAATAAGGACATTCCGAGTCAAAGTACCGGTCGCTATGTACAAAATTCGAACTAAAATATATAACAAACAGTCCGACGCGACAATTCTCGGCAAAGTTGTTTTGCAAACACCAAAACTGTTATCGACGACTGTGACGAAGAACTGAATTTATATGTTAGTTTTGTTCAATCTTCATTCTAAAGATCCTACAAATTCGCAATTAAACAATATAACGAATAACGCAATGAAAATCTTAATAATGTCAATATCAAATATGAATAATAATTCTAGCGCAATAAGGGAAAATGCATGTAAGAGGAGATATAGCCTCAGTATTCTGGATGCCCCCTCCTACTCTAAAGGTTTTACATATAGTGGAAAACTTAGATGGCAATCTTCTCTATGCAACAATATGACAGTTCCTAGACAAACTCCGCTTCCACATAATAGATAGAAGTAAATGAATGATATACTTTTCATATTTTGAATTTCACCTTAGTACACCTCTGCTATTTACACTAAATAGTTAAGACCAAATGAAAATGAGGTTAATAAAGAACAGTCTACCATAAATTTTTTCAAAAGAAATTTTTTCTTTAAAATGTGCAGAATCAACATTTTTCAATATCTACCTTAATTGGAAGGGTGGATATGTGTGTGTTCGGCGAATCTCCCTTAATAAACTACTAAACCGATTTAAATGAAATTTCGGAATAAGGTAAACACGATGGAATAAGGTAAGTCACCCTCCTGCCCTTTTATGAACTTGTTTTGCGGTGACCACTATTACTCCAATCTGATTCATCTGAGATGAACAATGAAAAAGAATTTATTGAGCATCTAGTCAGTGCACAAATGGTTTTTCTAAATATTGATTTGAGACAAAATGGTGGACGTTCAAAGCTACGATTTGATTTTCGGTGAAGATATCGCTCGTCTTTCGTCGCGAAAAAAAGCTATGCAACAAAAAAAAATCCTGCGTTCAATCACTAGTTTATCATATCTAAAATAAATGTGGAAAGTTGGAAATAAATCAATGCACCAGTTTTTGGAATATCTTGGTCAACAATTTTGAAAATACGGTTTTCAAAATCGGCAAGTGCGAACTTAAATAAAATGTTCATTTTCTAACTTATATGGTGTCACCTATTGTATATTTTCTGAAGAGGTTGTAGCTTCCAAGAAATTCCAGTAGGTGTTGCCGGCAAAGCATTTTTCTTTACCTGCTCAGATATCTATCTACTTCTCGCGGGTTGTCTCAATGCTGAGAACATCGTTCGAAGCCGCATATTTGTGGGCGTTTGGGTAACTGTCTACCCCCCAGTCCAGATACATTTGTAATAAAGCTTGGCAACATTCGGTAAAGACGCAGGCAGCGAGTTCTACTGCTTTTAGTCCGCTTGGTATAATTTGTGGATTCATTTTCCATTTCAGTTGATTATAACTCTGATGTTATTCTAATTAAAACCAGCAGCGCATCATTCTAATAACACAATTCCATATGATTTTTTTTGCAAGATATCTACGTAGTGATTCTAGTGCATTTTTATATCCTGATTTCAAACATGTAATCAGCATTTCTCCATCGGGCACAGTTTCTGTGCCCGATCAATCAAATTACAGCTTACACGAGATTTCTGATTATTTAAAAAAAATTGCATTGTTGCCATCTCTACACTCAAAATGTTTTTCTTAACATCATTTGAACCGTTGCGGATAAAAGATTCAAATAAACTTTTGGTAAGATAAGTTATAGAGGACATAAGCTTAGATTAGGTCATAATAAATGAGGTAGCGAAAGAGTGTATGGCATTTATGAGAGTGGGGAAAGAGTGGAATATGACCATATTCCATTAAAGGCAGTGTGGAGGATCTTATAAGTTAGAAAATTGTGAGAAGAATCAGATGTAACTTGTTGCCTTGGGGAGACAACAGATACCCTGACTGAAGTTAGTGTGCCACGGCTAAGGCGGGATCCGAAACACTCCTTGGTAATTGTTTCGAGTTTCTTCTGTAGATGAGGCGTCTGCTCGTGACAATCTGGACGCCAGAGCTTTTCCTAAATATCGGAATAAATAAAGGAGGGAATGCACACAAGTAAAATAACAATGACTTCCACTTTATTTAAATATTTAAATCAATAACAATAATGGTAATAACAACGGTATGGCTCCACGAAAACTGTTAAAACAATTAATTAAATAGTATGCAATATTACATGAATATTGCAATTATTTAAGTTACCCAATAATATAATGCAAAGCAAAACCTCTACCAGACGGTTTATACACTGTATATGTACAGACCTGTGTAGCCGACCCTCAGCCTAGTATTTACACTATTCAGTTTAATTTAATTCTGAACGACTCAATCCTGTAAGAATAAATACTTAATTCTTAAAATTCTGAAACGGACTTACAATTTATTACGCATATATAACGGTTTACCCATCAACAAAATCCCTTAGTACTAACAATTGAATTGTAGCAAAAGCAAAAATACGCGGATGAATTCACAAACCCTCCCGTTTTTTACTTAATATAATTAAACAAGCCCTTAATATAACACACTCTCTTACTTAAATAAAATTTACTAAGATACGTAACAATAAGATTACTCCCCTTTCTTACTAAAAATAATGAAATTATTACTCCTAAGAAGAAATTACTCCTAAGAAGAAATTACTCCTAAGAACTGATTAGATCAGTAAAATCCAAGTTCAAATAATAAATAATGCGTCAAGCGGAAAATTAAATCCAAGACAAAATATAAGGTTAGTTAAAAAAGATACTGATCCACCAATGTTTCGATCTAGACGGGTGGCTAAGGGCTGACTCCACGGATGACACAATTCTACGTATTGGGGAGCCTCCAAGTTAGAGTCCCGTCCACCGCCGACATCCAACGCTTAGATGCACATAGTCTTTAGCACGCCAAGAAGGCTGCTATCCACCAAAACCCACGCACACATCTTCTTCCAAAAAAAAAAGCCTATTGAGGTTCATTCTCACGGTGACAACTCTAACATGGAAACGAATTACCGTTCACCGCAAGTCTTCTTAAGCCAACGGCCTCGCCTATAAATTACAAACACGCTTGCTATAGCGCCATTTTGGCATTCAACAATTAACAAACTTACCCAATTTGGGTTTTGCCACAATGGTAATTAGCGGCTTAATTTAAACGAACATATTTAGTTCACAACGACATTACAATATTTCAAACTAAGTAGGATCCAAAGTATTGGCAGCTATGTGACGCTAAGAATCTGAGGAGAATGGCTACATACGGCCACTCAAATATTAGCAGATAGGATGGATCCCTTCCACTCGCTTACCAATTACAACCAACAAAAGGTCATTGGTACAACAGGTCCAACGCAATCATCGACCAATCAGAAAACTCAAACTCTTGCAGTACCTTGCCAACGAAAAATCGATATTGTACCAAAATTACAGATCACTAATCTCTACAAAAATACAGGCAGAACAATACAATTCAGTTAACCAAGTTGTCTGTCTTCAGCGACCTCTTACGGAACAGTTCCTCACTATTTGGAACAGATATTCAATTTTCGGCCAGTTATATTTCAAGCACCAATTATCGTACTTCGCCTACTGGTACGAGTACTCTAAATTTTAATAATATCCTGAGGATTACGCCTACAACCACAATAGTCTCCTAACATACCTAACTAAGCAAACACAACCCTTAAAAGAACTCACTATACGTAATAGTGACACTATTTCGTATAGTGAGCACACTAGGATAATTCGACGCTCTCTATAGCATAATACTTACACTTTAGTAGTGTCGAGAATTTATGAGTGACACGCCACTCTATAAGGTTATGTGTTAACACATATGCTGATCACTGATCAAAATACAACATTCAAACATGTAACCAATAAATTGATTTAATTAAGAAACATTTTACTGAAATTCACCATGGAAATAATTAAAAAGATACCAGGGTGTCATAAATTCACAAACAGGTTTTCTATTAATAACAGACAGATTGCAATACAATATTTCATCCGTAGGTAAAAATATTCCTTATGTTTATCGTAACCAATGTAAACAAACCTAGAAATAATCTCTACCAGCTGAATTCAAGGCCGCTCTTCAAACTGTAGTTATTAATGGCTCAAAAGCCAAGGACAGTAGCAAAATGTGATCGGCACTTAAACAAACAAACTTATCTGATGTAAACAATACTTCCCGCACGAGACAAAATGAAACACCTAATTACCCACGATAATTTCAACAACCTGTTTCCATAACCCATGCCTCAAACGGCCTAAAGCATAACTATATCTCGAGTGATGTTCTTCTGAATTTTATTGTCAACCGCTAATTTTCATCCCCTAATAAAACAGAGGTTACAACAATTTTCCATATAAAAAGTTTTACCTAAAAAAACAAATTTCTTGCTCAAAAAAAGTAAAAGAAAGGTCAATTTTTCGGTGTCTGTACGTCTGTATGTTCAAGAATTTCTTCTTCCATATGGGACCGATCTGGATGAAATTTGGTAGACAGGAGTAGACTATGAGTCCGCATAACGGTTTTTCATTTTTTTTATAAATCCAATATGGCGGACAGGAGCCATTTTTTTGTCAAGAAATTTCGTATTCAAACTAGGAGATTGAAATTTTGCACACATATAGCACCTTGTATTATGAGTCGAACAATAAAGTCCCATGTTGCCAAATTGTATAGGAAGCGGTGTTGCCACGTTTGAAGCTTAGCAAACTTTTTGAAATGTCTTAGGAACGATAAAAGATAGGACATTCGAGTAACCTTTATTGTACAGGCTACATAAAGGCCCTTCGATTTTGTTTGAAACATTTGTTCCAAAATGACAATATCAATATATATGCAGGCTTTTTTTCGTTTTGCTAACTTTACGATCCATTTTCTCGAAAACTTTCGCAAGAATTTTTTTTAATTTCTTGCGTCGAAAGCTCCTTTAATACTTAAGAGTATAAGCGAGATTCAAAAAATCGCATGTCATAACGCCGGAGTAATTTGACCTTGAAACAAATTGTACTACCCTAAATATCTCGCTTCCTATGAAAGCTGGAAAAATGAAACTTAGGGAACATATGTAAGACCAAGAAACCTCAATTTGCCAGTGTGATCAGCTGCACATACTCGCCCGATTTGGAGCAATAAAAAATTTGTTCAAAAACTTTTCACTAACACCCTGTATATTTTCGTACATTTTGGTAGCCCTTGTGATTTGCTTTACAAAGATACCGATGGGCCAGGCTCTTATCGTTTCAAAGATATTACCCTTAAAATAACTTAAAATTTTGCAACTTGTCGCCATGGCAACCGACATTCAACAATCATATTTTATTTAGCTCATATATGCAAAGTTACAGGAAAAATTATTTATATACGTTATATGAGACATATAAACTGCTTTCGAAATTCAATAAATGTTGTTATTAGTGGCGGGTACAAATTATAATTTTTGAAGGGGCTCGAAGTGATTATTTTATTGAGAAATTTAGTTATAAAATTGGAAGACTGAAATTTCGCTCGCATATCATATATTGTATTATGCGTCAAATCAAAGTAATGCCATCCCCGCAAGTGGTATCCATCCGCGCGATGTTACTACATTTAAAATTTTACAAATTTTTTGATATATTTCAGGAACTATAAAAAATAGGACACTTGAATAAACTTTATTCTATAGGCCTCCAAAAGCTCGTTCAATTTTATTTGAAACATTTTTTTTCTAAAATTACAAACTAAGATATACAGGGTGTTTTTTATTTTCTAATGTTTGCGATCGATTTACTTGAGATCGGCTATTGTACTACATTAAATATCTCGGTTCCTTTGAAAGTTGAAAAATTAAAATTTGGGGAACAAGTGTACGACCCAGGGACCTCAAATCTATGTAAAGCGGACACGAAGAAAGAGTGACCTAAAGCGGTAGTGGGGAACGATGAAGTAAAAAACGGTAACAGATCGTGCCAAAGCGGACAAATTCATAAGACCAAGGCAGTCCGCGCTGTTAGACTGCTCCTTTAGCAATTAGACGAAAAGAGAGTCAAGAGGGATCGTAGGCCATGCCAAACCGGATAGAATAGCTGTCCGCGCCGTAGACATACACGGGGAGTCAAGAGTGGCCGCAGGACACGGCAAAGCTGACAGCCAACCTGTTCGCGACGTACGCAAATATGGGGACCGGGGGATTCATGGATTAGAATGTTAGTTTACCTTAAACACTATTATTCTAATTGAATTTAATAGACGACTTTATAGATGACAGTCAAAACTAAGAGCTGAACTTTTGTTTTATGCAAGATGTAACAAAACGTAGGACATACAGTATATGGAAGATGGGGTGGCGATCACATGCACGATTGTTTTTAATAAGTTAATCATTTCTAAAACTATATGCGTGCATTCTTGGCATTGGTTGCTGCCTTCGTCAGAACCCTCTACTATTGAAATAATAGTGTTGTAGGCCCAGATGGGGTATCGGTAGATATGTGAAAGAGGAAGACGAAAGTGCGTAAAATTATCCTTAGATTATTTTTTATTCCACATATAGCACCTTTAAATTGAACTATATTGATATTATTTTTTATTGTAAATATAATTATATTTAATGAATTGAATTTTATTTTATATCATACAATTTAAAATATAATAAAAATCAAAATATTTTTTTTTATCTAAACTGAATATGATCGAAGTGGAAGGAAGCCTTAATTAGAAAGACTTAAGTGCGTTAACAAAATATTTTAAAAGTGGAAATATTACGTTATATCTAAGTTACTGCAATGGAATGAATTTTACATGATATGAATACAAAATACTAATTGCGCGTTTAATATCAATCTCTTACCAAATACATTAAAATCTTTCGAGTTTTAAAAATGCCAAATTTCCATCATCTTGAGCCTAACAAAAAAATGTTAGTGTCGGCAATCATTATGCACTTGCGCATAGTGTCTGCATATTTATACAAACACAAAGATTCATTAAAAGATACTTTTCTTGAGATCTAAAAGTTCCAAAACGTACACATCGATCAAAATTTTGACCCGACAATTGTCATCAATATCTATCATTTTTACATATGTCCTATTAGAATAAAGGATACAAGATACAAATATCGTGTGTGTATCTTTTTTCACGGTCTAGTCTCTATACGAACTTATGGAATCTTACAAGAAATTACAATGATATTTAAGAGGTGTGAAAGGATCAACAGGAGCAGTTGTCTAGAAGCGTCCACAATAATATAGATTAAAAAGGAGTTTTTAATCCTTATTAGTCGCATAGAGGTCATAATAACCTAAAAGAAAACGACCAGTTCTAACTCCCAAATTGTTAATATAATACAATATTTAAAAATGGTATTAAGTATGAAAATAATGTTTTGAACGTTAAAGAATGTGGCTACATCATTAATTCTTCATCCAAGTTTACTGAAATTGTTTATTATCATTGGATGAGATTTAAAAAAATGTTAAATCATTCTTCCAACGCAAAAAGTTATAATCATTATAAAAAATTAAATGAAAACCTTGAGTTATGATATATTTGCTTCTTCACATGTTTTAAGTACGTGAAAACCGTAGGGAAAAACATAAAATAACGATATATAAACATTAAAAGTAAATCAAAAAAATTAAACATAAAAACCTTCTAGTACCGCGATCTTTGGCTAAGTCCACAATCTACATGCGACGGACGAATGTTTCGCCGTTAGGTCCGATCGTAAAACGTGTGCACCATTTTATTTCTCTCTTTCGCTCACCATTCGTATTTTGCTATTTCAAGTAATTTGTTCCGAGAGAGTGTAACGTGTTTCTACTGAGTTAGGTTAGGTTACAGCTTATACGCTTATCCCGACCATCTTTTCCTTCTTCTTATATTACAATTCGCTACACGGAAAGGATAGAGATAATTGTATACTAGAACGTGATGGTGAGAGAGAAGAGATGAATTCAAAACATGAACAGACGTCCAGAGTCCCACAACTAAGGAGCGCAGAACAACTTAGGCCATTGCAATTTATCTAAACTATTCCAAAACGAAGTTATTTAATATACAGTATTAGAAGATTCAACCTTTTATATGTTCAATCTAGAATAAATTTCTCAATTATTTTCGACCAATTAAGATTATATTAACTAAATTGCTAAACAATATAACCGGTCTCTTCTAAAATAAAAAAATTAACAAAAATAATGAAGTAATTGAACAAGTATATTTCTGTAGCAACTTTCATGGGTTGGTACCATATGCATTTCATAATGAATCCCTTGAAATAATAAAATAAATAAAATATTTTAATTTACACTAAACTCACCGTCGAAATTATACCTTATTTCTTGAGGATAATCACATGTTTCATTTATTTCATGACCATCCCTCTTTTTTGACATGCTTTTCGAAAAAGTCGTATTGGTTAAGTAATGTAGTGAGCAATAAACTTTATGACATATCCAATATTTTCGTTAACAGCCAATAATTTCGTTATATGGCCATGTATATACAGTTATATTTACTCATTACAGCAGAAATTATTTTTTAAGGTTAGTACTTAGAACGAAAAGATAGTAACAACCCACAAATAATATTACACCACCCCGAATGTAATTATTCTAAAGAAATAGACTATATCTTATTCACTTATTGTGACGCGTTTCTGCTTGTCCAAGCCATTTTCAAACACTGACTGACATATTTGTAATTTATTGGTTATCTTGTCATTATTCTTTATTCGGTGTTGCCATGTTGTGTATATATGTTGATATTCTTCATTTAGTTTTCTTGTTACGTTATATATTGTTTTCTTGTGTATTAATTTGAGGGGCCTTAGAAGGCTTTAGAAATTACAGTTTAATTGTTCGTTTATTAAGTTATCTAACTTTTATATATGTCTATGTGTTCTTTTATGTCCAGATTCTTCTTAATACGGCTAGTGTGTCTTCGATTGTTTCGTTTGGGTGATCGTTGCTGATTAAGTGATTGGCGTACTGTGAGTGGTATTTGTCCGGTGTTCTTAATGCATATTGATATATTGATGTTCTCTGTATCTTGTTCTGAAGTTACGATTTGTTTTTCCGATCTATGCTTCTTTACAGGTGTAGTAACTTAATTTGTACATCTCGCTCTGTTTGAATTTGTTCGGCGTGTTTGTATTATCGTCAAATAGTTTGTATAGCTTATTTTATGTTCGGTATCCAATTTTTATATTGTATGGTTTGAATATTTTAGTTAATTCGTAGGTAGCTTTATCTTTATAAGTGAATGTTATATAATTTTGGTTTTCAATGATTTCTTTCTTCTTTGGTGGTTTTGGTTTCATGACATTATTATAAATTTTTGTTATCTTTGTTTTAGGATATCCGTTGATTTGACCAATTTCAATTATTTTCTGTTTTTCTTTTTCATGGTTTTATATTGTTAGTGGTATTAACTTTATTCTGTTAAACAGTGTTCTAAATGTTGCGTGTTTATGTGCTGCTGTGTGATTTGATGTTGCGTTTATATTATTTTTATACGTCGCTTTTATAAATATGTTGTATTCCAATTTGTCTTTCTGCTTTGTAATTTCGATGTCTAGGAAGTTGCAACACCTGTAAAGAAGCATACACCGGAAACACAAATCGTAACTTCAGAACAAAATGCAGAGAACAGCAATACATACTAAGAAGACCGGACATATACCAGTCACACTACGCCAGTCCAGTGGCGTAACTATACCGTTCGAGGCCCGTGGCAAATTCATCGGATGGGCCCCCTCCCCCCAATATAAAGAAGC
>WYDF02255603.1:0-19981 GCA_009867245.2 Adranes taylori
AGTTGATGCACGCTGATATTATGCTCATAGCACTTCTCCAGAATCAGTAATAATGTCAGGATGTGGTCCAAGGTTGATCTGTTGCGCCGAAACCCACAATGGTATTCGCCACAATGGTATTCGCCACAATGGTATCCGCATATGTCTCAAGCCTCCTTGCCAGTACCTTCGAAAAGATCTTGTATGCAACACTCAAAAAAGAAATTCCACGTTTTTTACTGCAAATCATCTTCTCATTCATTTTGTGGATGAGACAGATCACCGCTATGTTTCAATCTTCTGGAATCTCTTTGTTTTCCCATACTGAGCGAATGAGAGTGTACATACTGCCGCTCACCTCCTCCCCACCATACTTGAAGAACTCATAGGAATGCCATCCTCTCGTTGAGCGCGGCTGTACACCTCTCTTCGGGTCACTTCTAGAACAATCCCCTCTTCGCCACTGTTGTCCATCTGGCCATCTCTCACATAGTATGGTGGTTCAAGGGTTCCCCCCTCCACAGCAGTCAGATGTTTTCAAAATATTCTCCATTGTCCCGCTCTCACCTCTGATCAAGTTCCAAGCTTTGTCCTTACAAAATGTTGTTCTTGGCTGGAAACCTTTCCTGGTTCCTTGGAATATTACCCTCACTTCCATCTGCTCTAGCTTTTCTTTTTCCCACTGTCTCTTATTTTATATCAACGTCTTCTTCACCTCCCGTCTAGCTTCTTGGAAATTCTCGGCGCTTGCTCTTGTTACCCTTCTCTGAAGTGCTTTCTCCCTAGCTAGATTGCGCCTGATGACAGCTGCATGACAGTCATCGTCGTACCACTTTGTTCTCCTAGCAACTTGCTTGAAGCCAACTCTTTCCTATGCGGAGTTCTTTAGTGCGTCTTCCAGCATCCAATGTTGCGTCACTGTCGCACCTTGTAGTTCCTGCTTCTCCCCCTTGAATTCTCACTAACTGTTTGTTATATCTTTCTTTCACCTCCTCACTCCAATTCAGCACTTGTACATCAAGCTTCTTCAATATCTTCCCCTGACCCTTCCTCACTTTAGAGATTCTTTGACTGCACTTTATTAGTATTCGGTACTGATCAGAGTCAACATCTGCTCCTCTCCGACGTCCATATCATCCGAGGAATGCCTGCTGTCAATAGCTACATGGTCTATTTAGTTCTCAGTTGATCCATTATGTGATTTCCACTTAACTTTGTAAATGTTTTTCCGAGGGAAGTACGTACTGTCAACTGTCATTTGTGGCCAATTGCAAAATCTACAAGTCTAAGAGCAATGTCATTGCTTTAAGTTGTCAAGGACTCTATAAATGCTAGTGGTATTGAACATAGGAAACATTGTGGTCAAGTTTTATTCAATATGTTTCCAAATAACATTGAAGAAACAATAAAGTATTATCTGAATTGTTGGTAGTTTAAAAATGTACAAAGAGAAGCATACCATATACAAATTATTTATATAACTCGCGAGTGAATCGCATTAGAAGGATTGGCAATAAATAGGTTTACTGATGTGGAAAGAAAGAAGTTCCGCATTCTATTTAGTACCTCCTTATTGCGTTTAAAAAGTCATTTAGGTGTTACTAATCAATATTTAAATCTTATACTTAATTAGTTAAATTTAATTCGATTCATTCTTCATCTTCAGGAATAGAAAAAAGTCGCAGAGATGTGTTATTTTGTCAAATACTTACGAACAAGCAACGAAGTGAGCGCAGTTGCAATATCGTGGACGCACTCGCCAAAAGTTATCTCGTCAGAAATTCTGATATTTTCCTCGGATTCCTTTACGTAAACGGCGTAAAATTTCTATGCACTATTTTTTATTGATCGTACGACATGGTGGGAATAACTCATATATGTCATCTATGTCAACTCATATATGATCCAATATGTCATCTTCACAGTTGAACGGACTTGGCGAGCTTTCTTCGGTCTTGGCCCATGGGACAGCTTCCAGTGGCCTTACGATTTGGCCTTACTGTCGCCGTCCCATCCATATAACAATGGTTCGTCACCAGTTATTACTTGTTTGAGGAAATCATGCATTAAGCAGCTCCTGTGCAACGTCAATTCGACATTCCTTTTGCTCGAAACAATTTGGGAAAAAATTGTTTGCCACTCATCTCATGCCTATAATATGCGAAATAAGAGCTTCACATTAATCAAGTGAAATATTAACATATTCAACAACATCTCTTATAGTGATTCGATGGATGTCCATTTTTATCGATGGTTCACCTTTTCGATGTTATTAGCAGTTATTGGTGTGCTAGGGCGCCCATGATGCTCGTCATGTTTCACATTTTCTCGGCCCTCTTGGAAACGCTTGTGCATCTTGTATTCATAGAAGAATTCCCAAAAGCACATTCATCATGTCGAGGACTATGCTACACTTTATTTTATTCTTAACACAAAACTTACTGCAAATTCTTTGTTCCATTTTGTTCAAAAGTAAAAAATCGCCGTGACACCTAAACACAAGTAACCTTATTGACAGCTAGCAGTAAACTATGTGTGGAGAAATATCTGTCAACAAAACTACAACAAACGTTTGACACTTCGGCTTCTACAAACCGCAAAATTAAAAAAATTCGCGTAATATCTCATCATACCCCGTATGTAACTATTATCACATTTTATCATTACTAAAATAATATAAGAATCAAAGTTTTTGGTTGTGGCCGTTAAATGATTGTTTCATTTACTTGTATCATACAGATACATTATCAATAGTAAATAACAAAATCAAAAAAAATAAAATTAAATATTTGATTGCTATCCAGATATAATAAGAATGTATAATCACATTTGTTTTAGCAGCTCAATTAAAAAAACTTAAGTACTACGGTAATGAAATACAAATACAGTCAATTCCGTTTGATCCGGACACCCGTTTATCGGGAGAGCCGCTTATTAGGGACATATCCTAAAAAAACGGAACAATACCGGGGAAATAACAAAAATTTACTCCTACAAAAATTTACAGGACAATATTCCCTTTAATCGGAACGGTAATCGTATGTGAATTCCTATGACGTCGGGCATTCACACGTGAATACATATGATGCAGTAGGCTCTATTTGACATCACTGACATAACTATTTATAAGCGTATGATTAGTTAAGTAAATTCATTCACTAAAGTATGAAATGAGTTTAAATTTTACCACAGATGCTAAAAAAGCATTTAAAAAATATTTATTGACAGCTACAAATATATGTGCACTTATAACGTTAGAGATAAATGTTTTTAATTAAGCGAGCTGGAGCCACATCTTGGAAGGGGCTGAAATTATGGGAGTACCCCAAAATATCAGACAATTAATAAACAGATACTTAACAGATAGAACTCTACAATTACAAACCGAGAACCTCACAATAAAGAAGACACTAACTATCGGAGTACCTCAGGGTTCTGTCCTGGGAGCAACATTATGGAATGTTATGTATGATGAATTTATGTAACTAAGTATGCCGTCTGGAGTTAAGTTGGTTGAATACGCTGATGACGTTGCTGTTTTGGGCTTTGCCGAAGAAAGTGTAAATAAAATTAAACTTACCAAAATGCCAAGAAAGGCTTTAATACTTAAAAATAAAATTGATATCATAATTGACATTAAAAGCCAGTCAAGAACCTACGTCAAGAACCTACGTCAGATTCCTGAGATAATTAGTGTGGAAAAATCTATAATACCCCGCCTCTTAAAAGAAGAAAAACAACTGCATGACGAATGGATGTTACATGAAAAAAAAATCCAGGGATCGTCTAAAAGAATACGGTAGAACAAGGATCCAGATGTAGAGCAGACGCTGAATCAATGGTTTTCAGTAGTTACTCAACTATGTGTGAGTATCAATGGTCCAATATTGAACGCAAAAGCAGAGGAGTTAGCCAAAAAATTGGACCAGAATGAATTTTAAAGACTCTTTGGAAAACGAGACATAACGTCAGAGAATGATTTTAAAACAACTGATGGTTAGATGTCTCTTTGGAAAACGAGACCTAACATCAAATTTGCTGAAAGCACGCTGAAAAGAGCAGTGCCCATAATAAAAGCACTGAAGAGTGGAAAAATACTAAAGTTCATATTTATATATGCACTTATAATCTAGATGGCATTTACAATGTCGATGAGACTGGCCTCTATTATCGCGCCACGCCAGATGGTATGGTTCTCTATGTTGCAAACGCTTCAAGAAGGCTGCAGATCATATAACTGTGTTATATTATACAAATATATCAGGTAGTGACAAACGGAAATTACTCATCATAAGTAAATGTAGTAAGCCTCATTGCTTTCAAGGCCTAAGAATTGGATGTACTTATAGAGTACCATGCTAACAAGATTGCATGGATGACGCCCAAAGTGTTTCGAATTTGGTTTATGACTTGAGATGCTAAATTACAGCATAAACAAAGAAAAAGTTTACAGCTTCTTGACAATTGGGACAACTTAAAAAAGATACAGCTAGAATTCCTTCCTGCTAACATTACATCCTTAATGCAACCAATGGAATTGGGAATAATAATGAATTTGAGAACATGTGACTTCTTTTACTCTTTTACTTTGTGCAATTTTTGATGAACTGCGGATAATTGGACCAGCCGCTTAATCTGGATAAAACGTACTAGTTCCAAGTGCCCCGATTAAGCGAACTTAACTGCATATGAAAATAATTAAGTTTTTCTAATGTCTCTACAACTTATATTCCTAAATAACATTAAGTAAAGAGGCAAGATTAATATAAATCAAACAAATAAGAAACTAGAAGGAAATAGTGGGTAGAAGCTATTTAATTGAATAAGTGGAATAATAAATTGAAAAAGTTTGCCTTCTCCCATAGAGAATGTTCGCATTTTGTTATTTAAGAGTTTGAACTACAAATAACCTCTAGCGTAGCAACAAAAGTTATTATATCTCATAACAATTTCATAATTCAAAACATTTCTTCTCTAGAAATGTATATAGAGAAACAAGAAAACGGAAAATAATCTGCAAAGGATGATATAATATATTTTCAGTATTTCATAATGAGGATTGAAAACTTATTTAAAGGTTTAAGATTTTACTTAGTTATATCATTAAAGCACATTTAAAAAACAGAGCATTAAAAAACATATCGTTGATAAGTTAAAATAGAAGAACCTCAATGAGCCTATTTAGAGGATCTAACGACTTGGACGATTTATTTTGAAAGTGGTTTTAAATGAGATAACGTAATTTGTGATTAATTTAGTGTAAAATTTTTATGTATAGCTAGTTAATATTTAATATCTTAAAAAAAGCCAATGATTTGATCAATTTAAAATTGGCCAATAAAAGAAATTGCGTAGCGATTGATTATGAAAGTAGTGTCAGTCCAATTTCAATAAACACAAAGGTGGCGACGTCACGTGGTTATACTTGTTTTAATTGGCGTGTCAAAGATAAGTTTATTTTCTTCCAGAAATGGATAATTTCATATTAATATCAGACAGTGCTATAGGTAGGAAGAAATAATAAATCAATCTTGCCACCTCTACTTTTTGGCTAAGGATTGCGTGAACCCCAACTGGATAAATAAATTCTATCACCTTTAAAAGCCCATTCATTCCTTCCGGGATAAAAAGAGCAAACTTTAAGTTAGGACGTGCTCTGAATTTATAATTTATTAAACTTAGGGTTTTTGTTACAGATACACTATACAATGAGAAATTAAGTAATAATTATCAGAACTCTTTGTTTGAAGAAGCTGAAAAATTCATCTTACTAACTGACAATTAAAGAAGATTAATAAATTACAATAGAAATAAAATCTACTATTTTTAGAGATTACTTATATTAAGACAACAATAGAACATCCACTCAATTAAAAACGCATAATCAAAGGATAGGATAGAATAAAATACTTCCTTGAGAACATAGCGATAGAAATCAGTTATGAACTCTCAATAAATTACATATTCAGTTAGGGTATTCTCAATTGATGAATTGTTATATTAGTTAGAATTTACTTGTCGAAGCAAAATCAATTTAATTGTTGAAAGTAAAAATAATAAGTGTTTACTCGTAGTCAAATCATAATTGCTTATGTAAACCAACTTAAATGTGTTCGAGTTTTAATCAAGTACCTAATAAGTACTTTTTATATTTCAGTCACATTTTTCATAATAAAACTTAGCGATAAAATTACGCGTACTATAGCTAATCTTTTAGTACTGAACTATACGAAAAGTCTGAACATAATGAGCGAAACCTTGGAAAAATCTTCAATTATATAATGAAATAGATTATGTTACCCCCTACGTGGTACCTGGAGTCACTAAAACTCACTCTATACCATTCCTACTTATTGAAATCCATTTAGCAAATTTTCCCTCTATTCACTCGTTGGAAATCTGTGTTATTTTTCCTCACTTCAAAACAACTACTTCCGGCAGAATTACTTCTTCACACCCTCAGACATCTAAAAGCTAGTAGCGGCGGGCAATTTACGTGTGTTTGCTCGCAATATATTACAAGAATTAAAGAAAAGGGATATATTGTAACGTGTAGATTTGTTTGCGTTCCTGTTAAGTTTCAGATTCGAAAGGTTGAACATGCAATACTTATAAAAGATACAAGAAATTCAGAACGCATAGACCTTCTGAAGAGTTGTTAAGAGTAAACATGTTGTATACTAGTGGAAAGCCCGAAAAGTTGTAATTAACATTTAGAGAATCATTCAAGCTTCTAGTTATGAAGTAAAATATGGCGTGAATACATTTTAAAAGCATCTTAATTAGGTCAAAATTACAGAATAGAAACAGATTTAGTTCCAACGGAAGTAGAGTGTTTCCAAGGTATTTAGCGTTGAAATTATCGGAAGAAATTAATATTTCGGTAGTGTGGCTTGAAGAAAGTACGCTATGTCAGTGTGTAAGTGACCAAATTAATTTAACTGGTAATTGATTCATAATAAATGAATGGACGCTGTGTGGGGTTTATTAGTATAGGTACCAGAAGCACATCTTATTTTATTGACCTCAATTACGATACAAGGTGATTAACCTGACAGCATTATATACACTTAAGTCTATACTGCTGACTAAATGACTAAATGAGAATGTGTTAATTATGTCCAAATTAATCAAGACGTTAAATCTCCATATCGGTTTGTGGAAGGGGAACAGAATGTTAAAAACGATGCCCAGTTCTAGTAGTGATAGTAATTTTGAGCGTCACCCGAACGTCGTAATGTCCAACTAAGTAGCGAAATAATAATCCGGAATAGAATAATATTAGAAAAATAATTAAATAAAAAGTGATCATAAATTTATTAAGTATTTTATTATGCATTCGTTACTAATATAGCGCGTTACTAATATAACGATCAGCATTAATGCTTTTGGGAATAATTCAGATAAATTAACTTGAGTATAATTTTGATGAATAAAGTAAAGTCGAGTGTAATTAGAGTGATCAAGAAGTTTGTTGATCAAGGTAAAGCCAAAAGAATAAAGGTGCTTTACTCTAAAATAATAAATAAATAGTTTGTGCACAGCGGCAAAATCTGTAACCTAGTTTAACATTTCTTTGATGTACCTGAACAAATCATAAAGTCACTTTTATTCAAGTGCAGATTTATTTGATTAATTGGAAAGCGTTCATTACTGGAAAGCGTTCATTACTTTATTTTAGGTATCGGAATGAATGAACATCTCACAGGATTGCCTGTAAACCTTTTTAACGACCAATAAAATTTAATCAAGTTTAATAACAGTTTCACGTTTTCTGCCTGAGTTATTAAGGCTTATGACTATCGTTAAGGATTAATGTTACCAGTTATTACTCAGCTACGGAATGCACAATTAAATCTAAACGTCACGTTCAACTTAGCGAGGGTCCGGCCTAGTGTTTTATTCTGGAATAAGTAGGCTAACTGGTGGATTTAGATTAGATCTTTCCGCATCAATTATTCAACTAATAGCTTTGCTAGAAATAGCTAAACTAAAGTGCTATCTTATAGAATCACGGAGGAGTTCATGTACCTATAATTGGAAACAGGAGATTGTTACGCTAACCCATATAAAAGTCCCCTCTCAGCATGTTACGTCGGAGAGAACAACGTACCGCCCTAAAAATAATGTGAAAAAATCTTATTTCTTTCCTGTTACAAAAAGATATATTAAACAGTTTAAAGAAAGTAAATTTATTTAACATCTTTCTTTTGGCGTTACTATATAATTTTGTAACAAGTGTAAATATCTATTATAAATAAATTGAAACAGAAATATAGCCGATGAATATAAACAGAAGAATCTTAGAATCGGAGAGTGAAGACAATTCGACAAACAAAAACACGTATGTAATGAAACACAAAAGGAGAAGAAGAATTATAAAGGTAGAATCTTCATCAAATGAGGAAGTCAGAACTTTGATTCTGCAAAAGAAATTAAAGGAAAACAATCGCAAGGAATAAGCAAAATACCAGACAAGAGATTATACAAAGAAAGGTAACTTTAGGTCAGCAACAAAATTTTAACCTAAAAATTGTAATTGCTAGAAGAAATGTATACAACGTGTTAACGAAGCAGAACGTAAAACAAGTTTTGATCAATTCTGGAATACATTTAGATGATTTTAATAAGTAACACTTATTTCTCTATTGTAATGTTCAACATGAAGCTGAAAATAGAAGAGGGCCAAGAAATTATTCTGGCACTTTGAGACTTCTGCTTATAAATTTTACTTGGTCAATGTTAAATCTAAAGATGCATGATCAGTGTTAAGATATCTATGTAGGATATCTACAAACATATATCGTCATATTCAGAAATCTAACAGCATAAACTTCTCAAATATTGTCATGTTTCGTTCAAGAAAAATATGTAACAAACTTTCACGAATCAGTACCTGCTTTCAATGAGCGGATATACATATCAGAATGGGAAGCAGTTAAGACCACAAGCTTGAAATATCAACAAAATTTTTTTGCATTTATTCACATTTTATATACTTTTTATTTTTTCAATACATCAGATTCATCAATTTTTATAGTTCGTATTAAACACCAATCCAGACATTTATAATTTTTTACGTTATTTTAATTGTAATCGTTTGCCTTGTTATATACGTTATTTTACTAAATTCAGTAAAAGATAAATCATGAGGTTCTCACTTCTTTACATCAATAATGAACATCGACATTCAAAAGCCGCTATCGAAAACAACAGCATCCGGGACTATTACACCTTCAAAAATCAGAAGTAGCGCCCGACTAAACAGTCACTTCTCATGGAAACATTTTAGTACGTAAGCAGTTTTTTATAAATACATTTAATAAATCTATTGGGCGAATTGCTGGTCTCTTAAAAGTGTACTGAACTAGCGACAAATGCAGCGATAGAACACAAAATGTATTCCGGCATTTGAAAGTCATTATACTCGATTCCGAAATTCATTACGAATGTTTTTAAATCATGAATTAAACATAAGAAAAATGGTTAATTTGTACTTAGCACAAAATGTAAAGAAAATAATTTAAGTTTGTAACTAAGCTTATGTTTAAGTGATTATTTTTAGAAAGCAAGCTACGTGAAAATTCAAGTAGATATTTAATACGTAATAAACTTGCATTCAGAAGAAAAACAAGCATGCTTCTCGCTGATTGAAAGCAGGTGCTAGCTATGGTAGATTCATGTGCACGCGCAACTGTATAAATAGCGCGATGGAATAAGCATTCAACCAACCCCCAACCACTCCAGATACCCATAGTGCTTTGTATGCTGATGACACAGCTTACTGGGCATATTCACTAAAAGCGGAAACTGTAAACCGTTATCTACAGTTATCTTTAGACAATTTTTCAAAATGGACGCAAAAATGGCTCATCACCCCTAATCCAAGTAAAACTCAAGCCATCTTCATTCAGCATCCCAACCATGTCAAAAAGAAACTACAAAACCGCGCCCACCTTAAACTCCGACTCTGGATTGAACCAATTTCGTTAAAAGATGAAATCTGCTATCTAGATGTCTGGTTTAATAGAACATTTAACTGGAATTCTGACCTAAACTACACCTTTTCCAGGGTACGCAAACACAAGAACCCGATCTTCAGACTCAGAGGATATTTTAGAGGCTGTCATACGAAAACACTACATTTAACTTACGAAACCTATATTAGGCCACTGATAGACTATAGAGCTGTTCTATATTCAACACTTTCTAACACACAAGCACACAAATTTACTACCTCTGAACGAAGAATACTTCGAAAACTTCACAGGTTACACTTCCAATTTCCGAATGCCCTACTATATGAACACTGCTCGGCTGAGCCTATCACAGATCGGCTAAAAGCCCTAAAGTCTAAATATCCGACTCGACGTGACGAAGAAAACAACCCAATAGCGTACCAAAATTTTCGTTCTGATTGGAAAGCCAGACACCATCGTAGCAAACTGCCTCGCAGACCCTTCCCACATCCGCCAGCTCAAATAATCCAAACCATGTAGGAACCTCCTAAGTATCTCCAGGACATCCTTGAATTCATCGCATTGTCCCGAAGATGATCTCTACATATTATAAAAAAACAAAAAGACAAATAAAATTTAAAAAAGTTCGAAAAACAAACAAAAAAAAAGACAAAGAACAATCACTCTGTTTAACAACATTTGAAAGTTCCTCCACTTCCTAAGCAAACAAAAAAAAAGAAAAAAATAGCACTCGAGCTAGTAAAGCAGATGGGCCTGGCCTCGTGCACAACTACAAAACCGAAAGCAACATAGTCATATTTGAACAGGAATAGTCATGTTTGTCAGATATTGCCAAATGTCAAAAAAAGGATGCATGGACTTTTCATCACTTCAGAAAGCTGTTGACCCCTTCAGAAACCATGAAGTTTGAGTTCGAAAATATCTAGATAACACTTGAAAACAAATATTCTATTCTCAGAAGCAAAAAAAAAAACGATTTCTGCCAAAATCTTGTTTCCTCTCATTGCTTTTCTAAACTTTTCAAAGCTCAAAAAAGTTAACCACTTTGTGGGATTTAAAAAGAGTGTATGCCAAGCATTGCCTTTTTGTGTATAACGATACAAATTATACAGCTGCTCTAGAATATATTCAATATATTCTACTAACAATTACTAATGAATATTTAAAAAATGAAAAGACTTTTAAATAGTCAGATTTTATTGATATAAAGTAACACAGTTGAAACGTTATAACCCATTAATTTGCACTATAAATTCTCCAAGTAGAGCTTCGTGTTAAGTTAAGTAATACGGTAAAACCAATCTTATTAACCTTTTGAGTTTTTGAAAAATTACGAAATTTAAGAGTATCCTTTGCAAATTTACTTTGGTTCATGAATTTCAGGCTCGTGCATGTCTTTCATACTCATAATTTGGCTTTACATGGATATTCTGCTAAAACATTTGATATTTTAATAAAGGAAAATTTCACGTTTTGGAATAAATGTCATACTGATGACATAAATATCTTCATTGGAGACTTTATTTTCAGAAGCTAGATCGAAAAGATAGATCAAACTATAATTTAGAAAATTTTCTGTATTTTTCATTTAATTTAAATATACGACATATTTACTGTTTCACTGTTTCAACTTAAACTTACGAACACACGGAAATTAAGTGCAAAAATAATAAATGCTTTGCTAATCGAAAGCTACCCTAATCAACTATTTATCTAATTGAATGTAGAGTGTTGTTATTGAACACTAAATGATCAAAACTAAATAGATTGGCCTTTGATTTAGATAGTATGTATTAAACCATCTGATTTCCAGTATAAGGAAGATAGAGTACCAAAACGATCTACAATGTTGTTTGCTGCAGTATTAAGCTTCGTAGGGGTATTAATTGCTGCAGTATTAATTACTTCCGTGATCCAGTAAATTTTAGGTTAATACTTTTATGCTGTAACAAAGAAATAGCAATGTTAAAATTAATACAGTTCTAATATTATTTCTAGATTATTGTAGATAAAGCATCTATGTGTTAGCAACTTAAGCGGCCCCTAGACGTTCAAGTTCAACGACATTGTCAAATATATTGAACGTCTGTAGATCATATTAAGCCATTGTACAATAAATTGAGTCAATCATAAAACGTTCGATGTTCTTTATACAATCTGATAACTATTGAGAGGTCTGTGGGCAATATTGTGTAATATCGGTTCAGTTCTGTCTCCGCAGTCATGCATTGAATATCAAACTATTTTAGTGATATTTACTGATTAAACATTTTACTTGACACACATTACAGAGAAGGCTATTAACATAAGCAAAGAAAGGAAGTTCAGAAAGGAAGTTAATGGAATTTAAAGGAAATGCTTAATACGAAGGTTTACTTACGTGAAACAAGACGTCCGGTCTTGTTTAAATGGGCTCTAGACACTTCTACCTATATCTCGGATAATAAATAGTAAGATTTGCGCACACAATTAAATCCACGAATAAATAATAACTATATCACCACTTTATTTAAAATACACATAGCAATAACAATATAAACAGGATTTACTATCTATTATACAGCCACTTGAAAAAAATATTACAACTGTAATATATGTTAAGAAAAATATTTCCAAATTCAATCACAGATAAAATTTAATACAAATCACAATCAAAATAGTGGTGATGACACTTAACAAAAACAAGCCTCTAGAAGCTTTCACAAGCTTTTACAAGTCACCCATAATTGACTCTCTCCGAAATAAGGTTTTAGTAAAGTAGAATTACTTATTCTTAAAACAGGCAAACTACTAAGGCGAATTTAAATGTTACCCATTAACAATTCACAAATTAATCGACTCATCACTTTTTATTACAATTCCACGCTGCCTACAGACGCGTTAAATAAAATATAATAATTACTACTGAGTCGAAGCTAGATGGATGACTTGAAGTAAAATCCTAAAGTTCAAAATGATACCGTGATGAGCCAAAATTAAAAGACAACTCTTATAGGTTTCGCAAAGATGATTCGTTTCGAACGATGTTCCAAGGTTAATTCCGACGGCTGGCTGGAGGACGGTTCCACAGATGTTGTTGGAGAACATACAACAGCTGAGTTAGCCATCTCCAATATTGGCTACTTGACACCAATTACCACGTGAACCGCTATTCCCAAAGATGAACCAAAAATCCAACCTCGCATTTTACGCTGAATTTCACAGGAGCCCTTTACCGCCACCACAACTTCTACCGCGAAATTAACATAGGGTTAAGCACTAAGTGTTCGCCTATAAATTTCAAACACTATACCCCGCCATTTGGACAAACAATCAAATTCAGTAGCTTCCCCAATCTGGGCTTTCAACAACCAATAAGTCCTCGGAGCTTAATTTAAATCCAGTTCCCATTTCCCGCATTTTATTACTGCTAATATTTAATAATTATACGAAAAAAATATTAAAATACATAAATAATCCTCCTCCATTATTGCACAATAGACCTACGATGTGTCAAACAGGTAAAAGCGATATTTCTATAATCACATTCTGAACATGAACATCATCTTCGGCTCATAAAATATTCCTCCAAAGAGCTTAAATCAGCTGGAACCGAAGTGTGCTCAAACTGAACTACAATGATGGATAATACAAGAGAACATGAAATTACTAAAATGCTACTGGATTCAGAGAATTCACAGAATTCCAATGTCAAACATAGCTTCTACCGGAGACAAAACAACAGATTAAACATAATCTTCAACATAATTTCATCAAAAAACAATCAATAACAATAGGTAAGCACGTATACTTATTATTTATATATAAGTCGTTAGTAACTGATATTTTGTCTACCTACTGATAGAACGACAATTAATACGTCATGATATTAAGTATTGCTACCATAATTACTACATTTAGCTTCTACGCATTAAATAAAATATAATAATCACTGCTGATTCGAACATAGATGAATGACTTGAAATAAAATCCTAAAGTTCAATATTATAACGTGATGAGCCAAAATTAAAGACAACACTTATATTTCCTGCAAAGATGATATGTCTTACACGATGTTCTAAGGCTAATCCCCACAGTTGGCTGGGAAACGGTTCCACAGATATTGCAATTCGAGGAATTGGAGAACCTCGAACAGCTGAGTTAGCCTTATTCAAAAGTTTTCATCTGAGCCTCAGATGCACGTCCGAAATTGATGGCCCCCAAAAAGGCTACTTGACAGCAATTACCTCATGAACCGCTATTCCCAAAGATCAACCAAAAATCTAGCCTCGCAACTTACGGTGAATTTCACAGGAGCGCTTTGCCGCCACTGCATCTTCCACCGCAAAATTAACATAGGGATAAATACTAGGTGTTCGCCTATTTATTTCAAACACTCTACTGCGCCATTTGTACAAACAAACAAATTCAATAGCTTACCCAATCTGGGCTTTCAACAACCAATAGGTCCTCGGAGCTTAATTTAAATCCAGTTCCCATTTCCCGCATTATTTTACTGCTAATATTTAATTCACAAAGACATGATGTTCTTGGAAACAATTAAAAATTGAAAAGCCAAATTTGGCGCCTGATTAGCACAAATTTGGAGCGCAGAGTAATTCAGATACGGCCCCTCCCCCTAAATTTAGACTTAGCGAGATGGAATTCTCCCATTTCCCCTAAAATATCAATTTTCATTGGCTTAATTACCGTTAAGTAAACCGATAACCAATCGGATAACTCAAGTTTACATATCATCATGGAGGTACGAGAATTTACGAAACCCAATCCCTCTGCAAAAGTAAACAATACATGTAATTCATAAACACAAATATTCCTACAATTAATTACAGTTAACATTTCAGAACCGAAAGATTCCAGTTTAAATAGGTCGCTTGCACGCAGCGACAACCAGCGGAACAACGGAACACTTCTGAGGTCCGAATGAACCAATTAGCCCTCTTACGCAAACAGTTAAAACTGTCCTGATAGATGTCGATAGCGCTCCCTATGGCATACAAATTCAACGAGCCAATTCATTACTGTTAATATATGAGTAACGATTCTCGGGTTCCTATAACCTTCATGACTGAGTAGAGAGCGTATGAGTAAATTGCCGATATCATATAACTTATGTTTTACCTCAATATTTGTTTGCCAATATTTCAATCAATTCATCAAGAAATACGTATAATTATACGAAAAAAATTATTAAAATACGTAAATAAGCCTCCTACATTATTATAAAATAGACCTACGATGTGTCAAACAGGTAAAAGCGATATTTCTGTAATCACATACTGAACATAAGCATCATTTTCGGCTAATATCCCTTCAAGGAGCTTAAATCAGCTGGAACCAAGGTGTGCTCAAACAGAACTGCAATTATGGATACTACAAGGGTTAAGGAAATTACTATAATGGTACTGGATTCAGAGAACTCACCGAATTCCAATGTCAAAACATAACTTCTATCGGAGACAAAACATCAGATTTAACACAATCATCAACATAATTATATCAAGCAACAACAAAATACTAAGCACGTATGCTTAGTATTTATATATAAGTCCATATTAAGTGGCATTTTGTGTACCTACTAACAGAACGACAATACTACCTCATAATACTAAGTATTGCTACTATAATTACTACATTTAACTTCTACTCACCGACTTTAATGGTATCAAACCTCGACTATATAAAGAGTAGGTGCTTCTGATATTTTTTGTATTCAACCTCTAGTTTTATTTAATGAGAACAGCGGTTACAAGATATACAGTGAAATATCCAGCTGCTGATAAGTTCCAGTTAAATAAAAAATGAATTCGTTGCGCTCTAACTTCACAAAAGAATTGAGGCGGATGAAGGATTCTGAAAAAAAAGCAGTGCTGGAATAGGTGGCATTGTAGAACCAACATTAGGGTATTTTGAAGAAATGAAGTTTCTACTAGGGCTGGAAGAATGAGGTACGTCAAAAGAATGACACCAAGGAAGACGCTGAGAATTATATCAATGATGTGGATAATATTGGCACAAATAATACTTTTTCCATCAGTGTAACTACAAACTTGTTAGGTGAATTTTTTATTTTTTGATCGAATTTGTGAAATCTCTTAATAATAAGTATTTTAATAATTCTTTTTTAATTTGTGGTATTATTAAATTTACATTTAACTCAAAATTAAATCACATTTTAGATCCGTTTATTTATTTCCCTTACATGATTGCATGAATTATGTCTAGTGGTTGGCAAATTTCCACCATTCTCAATTTTACAATTGAGTTATTCAATCTTACTATGCTGGATTCTTTTCTATTTATAATAGCCCATGATTTTTTCAAACTCTAGTAGTACGTTTAGTTGAATAGGTGTGCTTGCCGCCAAGTTCTTGATTTATCTGCGTTACACTGAGGTTAGATTTATTTACAGTTATGAGTTATAAAGATTATGTGTTGTGTTGTTAGATTTTATTTTGTTATTGTTTATGTGTAATTAAGAGTGATCAAGAGTAAACAAGTAAGTTTTGAAAAAATGAAAAGAAGACAGCAAAGTTCTTTGTATACATTTTATAAAGAAATTAAGACTGACAGCATAAGTGTCATGCAATAAACTGTGAAAATTTGATCCAACTTTATTGATAGTGTCTCATCAGCTGACTCAAATCAAATTATGGTAGGTTATCACTGATGAGCAGTTGTGATGGGTTATCACTGCGAGTAGGTGAAGAGTAACTAAATGTGAAGAAGGCTGAAGTGCTGCCACGACTTGTTCCCGGTTGTGTGGTACGTAGAGGCCTTGGATATTGACATACTTCATTTATTTTTACGGAGTTCCGTTGGGGCGGGGGGGGGGGGGATCGAAGATATAGCTGAATTTCCCCTAATTAGTCCACTCTTAGTCCTCTTCGCGGATCGGTATCTGAATGCCAAAGGTTGAATATAATACAATAATGTAATACTGGCAGACGTTTTTAAATATGTTCTTCACTTTCGCCAAACTAACTTTACACCTACATCTTTTATAATAATCAACTATGTACATCTGTACAACTCTTTAGCCTTTAACTCTTTTAACATATTATGTTCTTATTTTTCAGTTCTCTACAACTGCAGCAGAATAGATTGACATTGTTCATGAATTCGAGATTCGACACCAATTTTGGGATACTGTGGGCTATCTGCTTGGGAAACTCGTACCTATAATCAAATGAGTTAAATCGGTATCTTTGTATTACAATTACAATCAGTATCGTGCTGTTGGCATTGGTTAATGCAAAAAAATAATTCATAATGGTAGAAGTTGGAATGAACGGCCGGATATCTTATGGAGGAGTGATGTTCTACTCGAAATTTGGCGAATTGTTCCAGGGAAGCCAATTGAATTTACCCACACCTAGACCGCTGTCTAATGCAATGGATGTTTTGCCACATGTATTTGTAACAGGCGAGGCATTTGCACTACATACAAATTTGTTGAAACCCTACTCTCAGAGATTACTTACTGATGAACAACATATATTGAGATTGTCACGAGCTCGCGTGGTGGTTGAAAATGCATTTGGCATTTTGAGTTCGCGGTTCGGTGTGTTCCTATCAACCAAAAACCTATCAACCTACAGCCCCGTAAAGTGACAATTATCATCACTGCATGCTGCTACCTGCACAAAACAAAGGAAAATGCACTTAACTCGTAACTCAGCAGAGAACTCTTAACTATGATGAGAAAAATGTGTTACCCTTGCAAAGCACTCCACATAGCACAAGGAACACACCGAAATAGTTCCTCAAGTGACAAGATAATACGTGACAAATTTTGTCATTACTATAATAATGAAAAAAAAAATTTAACTAGGTACCCATTAATGTATTTTGCAATATTTATATTTCAGCATTGTCATTTTGCTGCCCACCGCACTTTTAATACAGTTTTGTCTGAGTTTTAACGGTTGGTACCTTTCAAAAATTACAATGTACCTAAACGTAGACCTGATGTCACAATCCAATAACATAAGTGGTACAATATTTACTGCACAAAGAAAAGTAGTGAGGCTTATTTCAACTCGCCTTGCAGATGTCGGTCTGTTCTGTCGAAATAAAAATTTACCAAACCAAATAAACAATTTTCCACGGAAGGTTAAAGGAGAAATTAGTATTTTTTTCAACGACATTAGCATGTTTTAAAATAAAAATAGCAGTTTTTTCAACCAATTTAATTTGCTTAATTTGTCTTGGTAAATTCTTAATTAGACTTGATAATCCTTGATATCAATATATAGGTAAAAGATAAAACAATTAGGTGTAGGTATGTAGAGGAACGTAGGTAAATTAAAACGAAAATACGACTCACCAGTTCCTCTGCTTCTGCTTCACTTGACTGCTGCTCAACTGGCTTTTCAAATCCTTTAAGAAATGATAGAGCAGAGAATGTCCATGCAATAGGTTTGTAGACCTGATCTGCGCTCTTTCCAGACCTCTTTGATGGGGCAATCTTCTTTAGTTCTTTCCTGAAATTGGTTCTTAGTCTGATTATTTTCTTCTTTACATCATCTCTTCTGGTCTCCGGCTTTATCCTCAATAAAAAGGGGACTAGGCGGTCTAGCACAGCAATCCTAGCTGTATTATTATTGTACTTACGTCTTGCATAATTTCACACTTCGGGATATAGTTCAAATTGCTCAATACAGGTCCAAAGGTCTTCGTCTTTCGCGAGGGTGTTGAGTCCCCTCGTCACATACATTATTTCTTCCACCTGACTCGTTTACCGCTTCCATAATACTCCTATAATCCATAATACTCCCCACAAAAAAATCTTCCGAATCCTACGAAAGCGCGGCAAGAACTGAGTGTTGACAATATTATTAACTTCCGCCCCTAGACACTCAATAATATTGACAATATCCCCTCCACTTTTAAATTTTGACGCCCCGAGATCAGAAATCTGGATTTTATCAATATCGACCGGCAATACTCTTATTTTCATCGTACATGATCAATATTATTGTCAATATCGTAATTTATTGTCAATATCATTGATCGTGTAAGGGTCGCTTAAAATAGGTCTAGGGACACGGTTACATCAAAAGTAAACACATAAAACTAATGATAAGTAAATTACTTAAAATAAATAGCCAAATACCATTTTATATAATAGGTATGAAATATACATCTACACATAGTAATTTTATTACATATAAATATGAACATTATGTAAATGACATTAGAAAAAACAATATGCGGCATCATACCACCTAAGTAAGGTATTATGTTTTTACAGTTAATCAGCAGAACTTTTAAAATAGGAAACGTAATAAAAATAATTTAAAATATCAACAATATTATGAGTCAGATTTTATGTATAGTATATTATGTTGCTTAACAAGCCACTGATAATATTTGCCTTACGTTCACGAATATTATTTTCGACATAATTATTAAGTTATAAAAATATGGATACAATGTACCACTATTAGCATTTTATATTCTTCATAAAAGAGTATTTTTACAGCGTTTCTACGAATAACTGATCACATAACAATTAAAAGATGAGATAACATTTATTTAGTACTTATTTGATAATTTCATTTTATTGAATGTAGAATACTTGTTAATAAATCGTTTGTAATTTGTGACTATAATTAATGTTTTATATTTTTATGTAAATTTGTATTAGCATTATAAAATATTACATATTAATGAAAACAAATATCTCCGACATAAACCACCGAGGATAGAAATTTTTTCAGTTTGGATATTTAAAAACTCGTATTGTTTTTATTTTTTATATATTCTAGTTTCTTTTACTTTAGATTGGTTTGTCACCGCTGCCAGGTAAATGTTCAAATGCATCACTAAAAAAATATGATAACAATCAACGATTTTTCTGACTTATCAAAACTTAATGTTTCGTTACAAAATTTCCCATGTTCGATAATTAATTACACTGTACGGATAATTAATTACACTCTAAAAAAAATTCATGAAAGCCAATATCTGTTTTATACTAATTCGAATGTGCTGATTTCAAATTTGAAGTCCGTTTA
>WYDF02255614.1:0-19980 GCA_009867245.2 Adranes taylori
TGGCGCGGCCTGCTGCCGGTTTTGAGCCACTTTCTTCCCGCGGCCGCTTTGCGCAGAATTGAAATCCTTGGGCCTAATGCATGTTCCCTAAGTTTTATTTTTTTAACTTTCATAGGAACTGAGCTATTTAATGTAGTGCAATAGTCGTTTTCGAGAAAATGGATAGCAAATTTTACAAATGGAAAACAAATAACACCCTGTAAATAATTGAACGAACTTTTGGTAGCCTATACAATAAGGTTTATTCAAGTATTCTATCTTTTATAGTTCCTGAGATTATCGAAAAGTTTGTAAAATTTTAAACGTGGGAACGACGCGATCTACACCAGTTTCAGGCATGGTATTAATTTTTTTCGACGCATAATACAAGGCACTATATGAGATCAAAATTTCAGAGTTCTGTGCACCCGCCACTGATAATATTTATTCAATTGCAAAAACACCAAGTTATATGTCGTTATAGTCTTATAGGTCTCATACAAAATAAAATATTTTTTCCTGTAACTTTGCATATATGTCCTATTATTTAGGCCTTACATTCCTATATGACTGTAGAATGTCGGTTGCCATGGCGACAAGTTGTGAATTTCAAGTTATTAAGGAAACGATAAGATTTAGGTCCATCATGTGCGATCATAAGAGTTAGGTATCATTTTAAATAGAATTACAAGGACTATTGGATTGTATAAAAATATACAGGGTGTTACTAAAGTTTTTTGAAAAATTTTTGTTCCTCAAAATCAGTTTAGTATATTCAGTTGTTCGTATTGGTACAATTGAGGCTTCCTAGACATACCTATTCTCCCTGACTTTCATTTTTACAACTTTCATAGGAACTGAGATATTTAGGGCAGATTATTTTCAAATTACTCCGATACTAAGTACTCCGGCCACTAATCCTTTAAATATTAAAGAAGCTTTCGATACAATAAATTTAAAGAAAATTAATGCGAAATTTTTCGAGAAAATGAACTGTAAAATTTTCAGAAAAGAACACACTGTATATATGTTAAATTGGGATATTAGAAAAAAAATGTTTCAAATAAAATCGAAGGGGCTTTAATAAAACAAAGTTTATTCGAATGTCCTGTCTTTTAGAGTTTTTTTTTATAGGTATGATGAAACTTATTTTGAAACTTTGAACGTGGCAACGTCGCGTTCTGTACCAGACGGAGACATCGGACTTCTTTTGTTTGACGCATAATAGGATTCACTATATGTGTGCTGCAAAATTCCAGCCTCCTAGTTTAAACACTGAATTTTTTGTGATAAAAAAAGCGCATTTCCGCCATATTGGTTTTACAAAAAATGATCACTCTTGCGGAACACTTATGTGTACCTGTGTAGCAAATTTCATGCAAATCAGTCCAATAGGTTAGGAGTAATTCTTGAACGTACAGCCATACGTACAGGAAATACGACTTTCTTTTAAATTTTTGACCAAGAAAAATTTATGTTGAAAAATTTCTTTTTGTGGTAAATTCTTCCTTGGACTCTCCTCTTAGATTACTATAAATGGTTTGCAATGATGTGAATACAAGAGACGTACTAAGGTGAAATAGAAAAACATGTCAAAACATGAATCCTATATCTTTCCTTTACCTATACGTATTACATACGTATACGGTATATGAAAGATAAAAACAAAATAAAATACAGTATTTTATTAGTTTGTATTGAGTTAATAAATATTTAAAAATAATAAAGTAATTATTTTTTATAAATTAAAAATATTTTCTATTTTTACAAAATCTTTGACACCATTGGTTATCAGCGGATAGATGCGTAGTAAATGGATTTTGGTGAGTCATTATGTACATGTTATAGCGAAACTACTCTACATCAATGTTTAACTTCTTAACTTGGGTATCGTTATTTCAAGTGGATTCAGACATCTAAAATTTCGCACTTATTTTACAGATTTGCGAATCCCAGCAACATGTCAACACATACACGTATTCATACGGGCGTTAAAAATTTCGATTGTAGTGAGTGTACAAAAAAGTTTGCAACAAAAGCGCAATTATTACAACACTCGCTGGTCCATTCGGGTGTTAAACGATTTTTATGTGAGGCGTGTGATAAACGCTTTTCACAAAAGGCACATCTCGAGAGACATATGAAAGGGCATGTTAAGAAAACTGATGATAATTTTATGTCTAACCAGTTGGTATGAAGGTGAAACTTAAATGTTTTGTATATCTTTTTATGTAATATAGTTTTGTATACAATATACAATTTTTTATTGCATTTACTATTCTTTTTCTTTTCCTTGTCTTATTAGTATATTTATGTAAATTTTTTTAATCAATTTTTTTTTCAAAAATTCGGTAACTATGAGTAGAGCGAGAAATTGCATAGAATATTAGACTGTAGGTTACGTTTAGCGGAATTATTTCGATAACCTCCAACAGAACGTGTCGCACATTTGAAATTTATACAATTTAGCTCCGTCCCTAAAATGATTAAGTAAGACCATCATAAAAATCAACTCAGTCGGCTAGTGTCTTCTGATTTTATTCGAGATAGTTTTCTAAGAAAGATCTTTAAACTGTCAAAGAGGGATTAAAAAAGAGATGATTAAATTTCGGAGTAATTTGATTTGAACGTTGAGAATCTTACAATAGAAAAATTCGTGGATGGTACCGCCACCCCATCTTTCACACAGTCATTCGTTTTATTATATTGTGCATAAAACAAAAGTTGATCTATTTAGTGTTGACTATCACCTTATAACTCTTATATTAAATGCAATTAGCACAATAGTTGTTTAAGGTAACTACTCTAACCCTAGAAATGCCTTATCCATGAATCATCGTCACCATATTTGCCTACGGCGCGGACCGCTATGCTCTTGACTTACTTGGAAAGTTTCTAACAGTTTTCATATTTACCTAACAGTGCAGACAGTCCGAAAGTATGAAACTTGTAATTTACAATAATTTTTGGTTTGTTTTCCTATCTTTTATAGTTTCTGAGATATATCGAAAAGTTTGTTAAACTTTAAACGTAGCAACGTTGCGTTCCCTAATAGTTGTAGACATGGGACTAATTTTACTCTCCGTATAATAAAAGGTTCTATATGCGACCAAAGTTCCAGCCTCCTAGTTTGGAACTGAATTTCTGAATAAAAATATGAGTTTGAACCCCTCAAAACATTGTAAAGTGGACTCGCCACTTATTACAACATTTATTAAATTGCAAAAGCACCGTCTTATAGATCTAATAAAACGTAAAATATTTTTTGCTGCAACTTTGCTTCTATGTACTATTATTTAGGAATTACGTGAATATAGAATGTCAGTTGCCATGGCCACAAATTGAGTAGTTGTAAGTTATATCTTTGGAACGATATGAGTTAGATCCATCATGTGCAGTATCATTTTAAAGAGAATTACAAGGACTATCAAAATGTACAGTGTATTACTAAAAAGTTTTTTGAATCTTTCTAATCGGTTCATTATATTCAATTGTTTACATTGAAAAAATAGAAGTCCTTTAGTCTTACCCACGTTCCCCATGTTTCACTTTTTCCACTTTCATTTATTATTTAAGGTAATGCAATTTTTGTTCAATGCCAAATTACTCCAATCTTTAATCGTACGTTTCTTTAAACTCGCTTAAATATTAAAGGATTTTTCGCTATAAGAAATTAAAAAAAATTACAGCACCCATTTTCGAGAAAATGAACTGCAAAACATGTCCACCATATTGGATTTATAAAAAAATAAAAAGTCTAAGTGAATATCGTGTGCACCTATCCACCAAATTTCATCCAAATCAGTCTAATAGGTTAGGAGAAATTCATACATACACACATCAGTGATTAACAAAAGTCTTACATTTTTACCAAGATTTGTTTTTCAATTTTATTGCGGCCAATTTTTCCGCATGACCGCCTCATTCAATTACGTATAAACGGATTGCAGTGATATGAAAACAAGAGACGTACTAAGGTGAAATAGAAAAAAATTCAAAACTTGAATCGTATATCTTTCATATACCTATACGTATTACATTCGTATATGGTATATGAAAGATAAAAAGAATAAGTTTACGTCCAAGCTGAAAGTCTAGGATATAAATCTGGGAATACGAATGATTCTCTTAATTAGGATATTTGAAAAGAGAAAACTTAATTCGAGTAAAATAAGTTTAAATTCATAACTAATCAATGGAAGGCTTAGAAAATATCAATATACCTATCTGCAAAATAATTTACGCCACACCATCAATAACTCTCCCCCAACATCAAAACATTTAAAAAGAAAATAGAGGAATACATCCTAAAAAAACGTTACCAGAACATAATATACTTTTAGGTGTGTTCAATCTAAAATACTTAGTGCTATGTCTTTCAATTTTGTATTTTTCTTAAAATTAAATCGTGTGCAATTATTCGTTAATTACCTATTATTAGCTTACTTATATTAGTTTCAACATTATTGTAGTTACAATAGTTATATTATTAGTTAAATTTAATCTCACCGCTAGTTATAAAAACTGGCTTGTAAACGGCTGTAACCCCTAGGCATTTTACTGGTTATATATAAAAAACGAAAATAAGCGTACCTCCAAGTGAGCGGGCAATAGCAAACGGTCTAAAGCAGCAACTAAAGGCGCATGATAACATATCCTGAGCTTCAACTAGTGCTTTTGGGTGAACTAAATCACCCTGGTAACTTAAAACACATGACAAGAAAATTGCCAGGAATTGTTTTCCAAAATACTTGCAATTTTAGAGTGTTGGCAATAATGTTGGAAAACTAAGGTCGTCGTATAATCATTTGGTAAGATCTTCGACATTATCTTAGCATCACGATTAACAGAATAGTTACCAAACAACATTATATCTAAATCGCAACATGGGTTCCGGCAGAACAAAAGCACCAATACAACCATATACGAACTCCTCACCGAATTATACCCTACTCACTACTGGATAATAAATCAATTGCAATATGATGCTCTTACGATATGACGAAGACCTTTAATTGCACCCAGCACAACGTGTTGGAATCCATGATATCAAGCATTGGTACGGTGGAGTACACAATCAATGGATAATGTCATTCTTATCAGATAGAAGCCAGAAGGTATGCATCAACCACGCACATATTTCAGGCGAAAGGAAGCGGTACTGGTTTGTGCACAGGAAGATTAATTCAGGAATAATCCAGGGGAGAACCGCTACTATTCGTAATATTAATTAACATACTGCCAAACAGCGCTTATAACGAAGAGAACGCAATAAAGGCTACAGAAAGCAGAATGATCGAAATTGGCAATTGGAGAATTGGTCTTGCTCTAAATACGGATAAATTAAAGTTGGTGGGCTTCTCACTAAATCCGCATCACAACACAAACTCGTTAATATGGGACAATTACAAAAGCCAGCCAATAACAAATCAGGCGAAAATATTAGGCGTCGCCCTCACCAGAAATGGCAGTCACACATAGATGTAGTAACAAAAAAGCTAAGCAAAGCCTGCTTCATGCTAAAATGCCCACCACCAGTGCTGGAAATTTTAATAATAGAAACCTTTTTCCACACTCCCGAAACCTTTTTCGAGATATTCTGATCATCTACGAACTTTTAGCGTACAGCCTTTCAATGTACTTGTTTGACAACAAGGAAGACTATCGAAAATAGACATATGGACGCATACGTCACTAGCCAAGGCCAGGAAATGTCCATACCTATGCACAGAACTACATCATTTGAAGATAGTCCTAAATTCCTCGCCATAAAAATTTATAGGACCATACCAGCGAATATTAGGCTTCAAGAGAATAGAATGAAGTTCAAATAAAATGTGAAGCTGATTGATAAGTGCCCTTACAACGCATCGGAGATGTACATGAAGAATAATACTAGAAGTGATATATCATACTCGAGCTACTCTACATGGATATGTTGTTCTGGACATCGTTTATTTTTATTTGCTCGCTAATTTAATATTTAAATTTTAATTACAAATTACCTCATTCTTGACTGTTCCGTTTTCTATATGTAAATGTAATTTATTATGAGATTATAATGGAAATAAATTATTAAAAAAAAGATTACATTTCAAAGAGCCAAAAGCCTTTCTCCAAGCATTTACACTTAAATATATAAATAATATTATAAATTATAACAATATATTTGAGTTTTCAATAACATATTCGAGTAACTTAATACTAATAGTTTTCAAATTATATAATACTTGTTTTTTAAACAAACACCAACATAATAAAATAAAATATATACCTAATTTCCCAAAATACTAATTAGCACACCATCTTAATTTCTGATAATAAAAAATCAGTTAATTCCTCGTCTGTCATTTCTTTGATTTCATCATTAGAAACCTGTAAAAAATATGGATTTTGATAACTGAAAATAAATATGAATTATCTAGTGACTAGTCCTATGATCTTTACAACCTATTAAGTATGACATCAACTTCTTAGAAATACAGTTGCCAATCTTCTCTATACATAAAAATAAATGTTTGGTTGTTTGTTTGTCCTCTATGATATCGGAAACCACAACAGCAATCGTAGCCATATTCACAAAAGCAGAAGCAATCGTAGCCATTATTGTGTGGTGTAACACATGTTTCCTATTTGCAATCCAGTTATTTGTTCGTCCAACAGGTTACAAATAACAAATTCGACGGACAAAATTACGTTTGTTGCGGTGTTAAGGCGGCTCCTGTTAAAGGAACCGCCTCCGGTGTGGTGTGGTGACTCCGGTGTGGCGTTAATGCCGGAATAAGAATACCAGAAATGATAGATATATTGATATTATCAATCTGCCCGAGGATATTTATGATGCACAAATCAAATTTATCCGATCACCTGATACAATACATAAACATTTATATACCCGCGGTATATCATGGTACTACATCCAGAATTAGGAAAAGTATTACGATAGGCCTAAATAAATTCTATGGTAGTTTAATAGCGGTTGATTGGAGTTTTCTAGCGAGATGGAGAAAGATGTAAATGGTATAGCTGCACATTTGATTAACACGGTAACGGCGATTTTTCGGGATTGTTTTCCCACTAAAACTGTCTTCAAAAGAAGATTAATGTTAAAATACATTAGTTTAATTATTCCATTAAAGTTATGCGGGATCATTTGAATTTTTTAAATGATATGAGGAAAAGCAGTTCTGATCCTGAGTGGCAGAGGCCATTCAAAGATTATAGAACCTCATCGTAAAAATATTGTCTCCGAAAAACCAAAATGCTTTTTTAATGAAAAATGAGCTATTATGTGCTTTTAAATGAGCTATTATGTGTCCCTCGACACATAATAGCTCTCTGCTACAATGTTCAATACATATTTTGGAAATATTGCTGGTGAACTGCTCAATGTATTAAATTCGTCCTCACATGATTTACCAGATTTAACTAAAATAAAAGTGGCCTAAAATTTGAAATGAGGCTATCTATAATAAGATATGCGATATCATATGTTCTGTGAAGCAAACCAAAATAGAAATGTATGTGAAATTAGTGCTAGCCTCTTGAAAGCTGTTAAAGGAACCACTGCTAATACCTGACAAAACTTATAAACATATACATTAAGTCAAATACTTATCCCGATGTATTCAAAGTCTCGTGCGTGATCACCATCCATAAAAAAGGAGATACAAACATATAGGAAATTACTGGCCGATTCCTCTAATCCTTTTTTTCTCCAAAGTATTTAAAATTTACTTAAAAACTAAGCTTTATGCGTTTTTTGATGAAAATGGTCTGCTCGGTGAGTCAGTTTGGTTTTAGAAAAAAATAAGTCAACTTCTATAGCTGTCACAGATTTTAATATGCATGTAAATGACGCTTTCAATGAAAAATGATATACAGCAGCCATTTTCTGTGATTGACTAAAGCATTTGACGAGTTCCGCACATATTACTAATAGCTAACCTTCGAAAATACGGATGCAATGAGGATTTATTTTTGGTCCTAATTTCTTAGTGTTTAAGCGACAGATGTCAGAAAGTCTAATTTGAAAACCATTTGTCTGAGGTGGCTTACTTACAACATGGTGTCCCATAGGGATCTGTGATAGAATCACTTCTTTTAAAAATTTTTATAATTATCCCTAAATATGGAGAACTTAGACACTAGATGACTCGAATCCTGATTGCCGAAGGTTTTTGGGTATTATGTTAGATCCACATTTAACATGGGAGAAACGCATAGATGTTTTAATAAATAGATTCCAGATTCGCAATCTTAGAAACAGTGTTGACACTACTATTCTAAAAATTGTGTACCATACAAATTTTCATTCCGTGATGACTTACTGTTTTCCGACATGGGGGCATTCACAATATATGGCTGAGATTTTTCAAATGCAGCACAAAACAGTCAGATTAGTCGCGGGTATTTGCGGTAAATGTTGGAACAGTAAGTTTAAGGGTAACTTGGATTTAAACAACCTTAATCTGAATGTATATTCAAAGCTATTCTTAATGCCGTTTTAATATGTGCTGATAAGGAATTGATTATGCCAAATAACATTGGAATTATATATAAAATTATTAATAACCTAAAAACAACCTTTGAAATAACTGTTAGTTGATAGTGATAAAATTGATCTACAAATTAAGCGCGATAAGATAATCCATGCCAATTTTATACATGTTGATAATTATATTCCAAAAGTAATAAATCGTTTTAACATGAGCGAAGCTAGGATAAATAAAACTCCACTTAAAATGTTAAAAAAGAAAAGCAAACAAAGTGTAGAAGAAAATGTAAGCGCAGTTTTTTTCAAAATCGGATCATGTAGAAACAATTTCTCGTTACTATCGAAAAACAGATAAGTTGCTTGGTATACGTAATAGTAAGATGTGAAAAACGCCGCTCGATAAAACATGTTACGAAATAACTACTATTAAAATCTGAAAATCTAGACATATTAGCTATAACAGAAACATGGCAGAGAAGGAAGATACGGAATTTTACAAAATAGCAGGTTGTGACGAAATATTTGACTGCAGAAACAAAAACGACGGAGGTGTAGCTATCTATGCAAAAAAGGAACTCAAAGCAAAGAACAAAAAACACTAAATATAGGAAAACAGTGCAATGCAGTATGTGTATAGTTAAATGTACATACAAACAATAAGCATACAATAATATTAGGAAATATAAATATAGATGTCGCAAATAATAAAGGATAATGTGTAATGTATAGAGAAACGTTAGCCGGAAATGGATACGCACTCATGAATAAAATGGATGACCAACACTATACTACAGAAGTAGAAGATAGGAAAGAAGCCATAATTGACCATGTCATAAGTAACAAACTAAACAAAGAAGCTCAATTCTGTGTGAAACAAAAGACCTATACGGACCATAACCTCGTAATCACTGAATGGATTACCGAGAATAAGACAGTTAAGACAAAAGTAAAAATAAAGAAAACAAAAATTGACTATGAAGGTGTAACAAGAACGATCAGAGAATTAAATGTTAGACAGGCAGAAAACTGGAATAATTTTATAGAAATAATATAAGCAGCAATAGGAAAAAACACAAAAATGCAAATCATAAAAGGCAGGAAGGAAACCACTGGATAAACAAAGAAACAAGATTAAAAACTTCAGAAAGACTTTAAAACAAAAAAGGAGAAAATTCCAAAAGAAGCAGAGGAAGATGTGGAACAGTATATAAAAACTAGGAAAAAGAACTAGTTTAATAATCAATTTAAAAGAGCTACTGGCAATCCTAAAGAAATTTGGAAAAACATTAATACTGCTTTAAATAAACAAAGTAAAAGGAAGGAGAAAAAGACGGAGCAGCTGTTAATAGACGGTCAAGAAATAACGGACGAGCACCAAATTGCGGACCAATTCAATAAATACTTTTCAAATGTGGGGAAAGAATTATCAGAGAAAAATGAAGAAAAACAATCATACTCTTGTAATCTTAACAATTGACTTTAACAATTGACAATAACAAAGTAATAAAACAATTAAAAACAGACAAAATGTCAGGAGGGGATAAAATAACAGTACTGATAAAATAACCTGAAATATCACCAATCTTGCAAAAACTGATTAATAAAACCCTGCATGAAGGAATATTTTTGGTAGAACTGAAACAAAGATTAATAATCCCAATAAGGTGTGAAAAATACATATCAAACTATAGACCTACTGCAGTTACACCAATATTCGGAAAAATTATGCAAAAAATAATAAAAGTCAGATTAGAAGAATATTTAAATAAAATCAAATTCATAACAGACATACAATACGAATTTCATGCAAACTGAAACACAAGCAACGCAACACTGGACTTCCTGAACAAAATATATGAAGACTTGGACTAAAATAAATAAAATATCGGTATTTTTAGACTTGAAAAAGGCCTTTCACACTACATCGAAATAAAGGCTCCTACACAAATTATACAGTATAGGAATCCGAGGCGAAGCCCACAAACTAATATAGCCATATCTTGAAAAAAGGCCACAAAGAACGAAGGTAGGGGAAGCTACTAGTAGAGAAAGGACAACGGAGTATGGGATTCCTGAAGGCAATGTCCTAGGGCCTATACTTTACATCATATAATATGACTTCAGTGAGATGGAGCTAAAAGCAACACCGTAAATATTTGCCGACGATACGTGCTTACTATGGACAGCATACGACAAAAACGAACTGGAAAAGAACATAAATGACGACTCTTGCAAACTCAGCTAGCTGGCTAAGACAAATCCTTCTTACCATTAATGATAGTAAAAAAAATACATGGTATAAAACAAAAATAAACAAGTAACTAAAAAAATAGATATCAAAATAGAAGAGAAAGAATTAGATGAAGTATCAGAATATAAATATTTAGGATTAACAAATGACAACAAACTAGAATCGACATCACATATTGATAAAATATGCATGAAAATTGTATCCTTTACATGAGTATTAAGAAGATTATCCAGATTCTTACCACAAGAAACAATAGAAGCAATACTGAACGCGCATGTATTTAGCCACATTAATTATCAAATATTAGCATGGGGAAACACAAATAAGACAAACCTCAAACGAATGTAAACAAATCAATCCAAGGCAATAGAAGCAGCACATCAACTAAAAATGAGAACAAAAGCATTAGGCGTAAAGACTTAAAGCCAGAAAACCAATGGGACCTAGAAGCAAAACCATAGACATCGATATGCTACGAGACCCAGAAATATTACAGAAAGCAACAAATAGCATAAACGAAGGTCTTAGCAGACGCAACACCAGTGTAAGAACTAACACCACCACAGAAGAGGTGAACGACATATGGAATAATGTCAAAGATGTCTTCTATAGAATCCAAAACGAAGTTTGGTATCAAAAACCACAAATGGATCACAACAGAGGATTCGAAAAGCTATAAAAAAGAAAATACAAACTAAAGAACAGGAGCTGATGGAACAATGTAGCGAAATCGAAGATCTACATAAAAGGCACGACAGCTTCAATGTCCACAAAAAGATCTGAGAAATGGTAGGAACTAACAGCAAAGGAGGAACGACCATACTGGAAGACTCAAAGACCAATATAATCCTAGATTTGAAGGCCAGACTAAAACGCTGGAAAGACTACGTCATGGAACTTTTTAACAATACCAGGCCCGAGGGATACAATCTAAACCACCTCGAAGAGAATGGCCCGGAAATACAAAACAGCGAAGTGAAATACGCCATAAAATCACAAAAAGAGGCAGGGTGACAGGTCCAGACGGAATTTACAGCGAAATGCTTAAGCTGATTAATGACGATAACTTGTACATACTCACAAATCTCATTAACACAATATACAAAACTGGGATCATACCAACAGAATGGCTAACGTCTATGTTCATCACAATACCAAAGAAACCGCATGCAATGACTACCGGATGATAAGTTTAATGGGATACACACCGAAAGTCTTTCTTAGGATTATTCACACCAGAATCTATAGGAAATGCGAGGCAGAATTAACAGACACGCAATTTGGATTTTGTAGCGGATTTGGAACGAGGGAAGCGCTAAATGCGTTTGGGGTACTGGTTCAACGCTGCCGCGATGTTAATAAAGACGTCTACGCCTGTTATATTGACTATAGTAAAGCTTTCGACAATGTAAAACACGAACAACTGATGTTATATTGACTCTAGTAAAGCTTTCGACAATGTAAAACACGAACAACTGATGTTATATTGACTATAGTAAAGCTTTCCACAATGTAAAACACGAACAACTGATGTTATATTGACTATAGTAAAGCTTTCGACAATGTAAAACACGAAAAACTGATGAATATCCTAACATGTATGAACATCGACTATAGGGACATAAGAATTGTCAAACCTTTACTGGGGCCAGACAGCTAAAATCAGCATCGGAAACGAACTGTCAGATGACATTAATATACAACAGGGAGTAAGACAGGGATGCGTCCTCTCCCCGATGCTATTTAACCTCTATTCCGAAGCTATAAGCAAGGAGCTACTTTCAGAGGACCCCCCCCCCCCAGGAATCGTAAACGGCAAAACAATAAATAACATCCGTTATGCAGACGATACGGTCGTGTTGGAAGACACCATGACCGCCCTCACGCGCATAATGAACAGGGTAGTGCGGAAAAGTGAAGAATATGGCCTCAAAATGAACCTAACAAAAACAACGATCATGCCAATCTCAAAAACCAGACAACAAATCCAAATGCAAATAAATGGGGAACACATAGAACATGTCTCTAAGTATAAATAATTGGGCACTTGAATGAATGACACATGGATGCACCGCCAAGTAGTCCTCCCTCGCATAGAACAAGCGAGAGTAACATTCGTCAAAATGAGAAAAATACTTACTTTTCCAGATCTAAGCCTAGGGTAGAGGCTAAGAATGGTCCGATGCTTCATTTTTCCGACAATGTTTTATGGGATGGAAGCTGGACTTTAAACCAGGAAACAACCAAAAGGATAGCGGCCTTCAAAATGTGGTTCTATCGCCGCATGCTGCGCATACCATAGACCGACAGTCACAAATGAGGAAGTGATACGGAGAATGAATAATGAAACCGAAGTTCTCTTTACTATAAAGAAAAGAAAGTTGCAATATCTAGGCCACATCTCTAGAAATCAAAAATACAGAAATCTTAATTCAGCAACCTCCGACGGAGAAGCTGAATTAAGAAGAAGAAGAAGGATGCAGTTTGTCAGTGTGGTAAGCTAGCGTTAACATGTTTTGAGGAAAACAAATCTTCTCAAGTCGCTTTTTGGATTTGTCTCAAGCTTTCTTCCGACTGTGTCTCACATGAATTACTTCTAAAAAACTTGATGACTATCGTTTCTCTGATAGAATGATTACATTTATAAAAAGCTACCTCAGTGGTAGAAGACGGTATGTAAAGGTGGGTAGAGTTCTCTTGGATTCAGCGCTGCCATTGAGTATGGAGTTCTACAAGGATCTATTTTCGGGCCAGTGCTTTTTCATATTTTTATAAATGACTTACCGATTAATATAAAAGCCAATACTAATGTAATCTTGTATGCGAACGATGCAACACTATTTATTGCGGATGTTTCTCCCACAAAGGTTAAATGCAACATAGAAATCGCAGTCAGATGCGTTGAATTGGTGCCTCGCAAACGGCCTCAGTGTTCATTCGCAAAAGCGTCAATCAATCTATGACTCTCACTTAAAACACTGTTTAGAAAATAGCGTAAAGCAGTTACGAGTAGTTTCATAAAAATGATGATTTTCATTTGCATTAACGCACCTTTGCAAGAAACTATAACGCACCTTCGACTTACAAAACAACAAAATAAGTTTTGAATTCGTTGCAAAAGTTCTATTAATAAAATTCCAATACCCATTAGAGCACTGCCGTATCATATTTTTACATCACGAATAAAACATTTTTTCTTAGACAAAGCATATTACATACTCACTTGAAGAGTTCTTAATCGATAATAAACAAAATATAATGGGATGGCAACAGGTGTACATTTGTTTTATGCTGTTTATGGAAAAAGGAAGTGTTAATATGTAATATATGTTTTTATGTGATATGTATTTATTTATTCATCTTCTTTAATGTGACCACACGTTATTTGTTATTTTTATGTTTATTTTTACTGATATCTGATATTTGAATAGCTCTTTATATTTGCAATTTAATTGACGCGCTTAATAATATCTACTAACGGAGACTTTAATATATTAAAAAGTGAATAAAATTCTATTCTCTTTACTTGAAATGTGCGGAACATAGTGTTGAAATTTACGAAATGTGAACAAAGTTTTTGATTCTTCTATTGAATATTTTCGCAAAACTTCTACGTTCTACACACTGTCAATACGTAGGTTTCGACTTCTTTAATCTTCTGGTCACTATGATCGTTTTGCTGTATTTATTCATTGTTTTAAGGTCTGTACTCAGCTTTGTTTGAAATTGTTGTAGATAGTATAAATAATAAGGAATGAAAACCACATAAAAATTCATGACGACAAAAGAATACTTATTAAACTTACTGTAATTAATCCCTCTTTCATAGTATCTAATAGACGTAATTTCAATTTCATAAGACCATTGGGTTCGCCGAAACGATTTTTTAAACATACCACACCATCCAAAACCTCAATGAATACAGATTTGTAAATATCCTTCTTGTAGCCAGTTATACCTGTGAGATTTAAATGTGGTATTTGGGCTTCAGCTTTGAATTTTAGCTAAAACATATTTTTTCCATTAATTTCATACCTATTACTTTAATGGAACAAAAAATATTTACTTCATTCGCTGATTGATATTTCATCGTTCTTAGATTATTTAAAACGTCATAGACACGTTTCAAACACGGCCTTAGATTTAATTGTCCTTTGACTGGTTCGTTATAAACTTGCGTGTATCGAAAATTTAATGACTTGAATGCCTCCTTATTTTCTAATTGAATACATGTCAGAAGTAGGTTTAGGCGGTCTCGGCTTTTCGATTGTGTGTCTACAATTAAACAAATATTCCAAGTTATTCTAAAAATCTGAAGACATTGGAAAAAGATCCGCAAATTCACATCATAACAATAGATTTAATTGAAACAGATATGACAGAAATCTACACAAAATTGAAGAGTGGTGCCAGAACGTGAGTCTCATCTTACATGTAGAAAAAGTACGTGTATAGAATACTTCCTAATTACATGCCGAAACTCAACGTGCTATGGAACCACCACCAAAATCAGGTGCTTGTAAATAAAACTTTTATTAAATTTTTTTATAATAAACTAAAAAAGACATAATAAATAGACTAAGCAGTACATGATGTACAACCCATGCATTTGCCCAAGTTGCTCTGGTTACAAGTAAGATTGATACAAAAATTTCATGAGCAATAATAAAAATTGTGAACTTACCTTTAACTAATTGAACATTTTCTTTGGTGAAACAATAAGGAAATAATTCCACAGCCTGGTATCCCATTATCCACATGTATAAAATAGCATCGAAAAGTAAAATTGAATTTTTACGCTCCAAATGAATATTTTTTATTATATGAGGAATTACTACGTCTTGAAATATGTGCGAATCAATTTTGTAATTCAATATACTATAACACCATAAGAACCGAACGATATCTTTAAGACGTATGTAAATATCTGGAACCTTCAATTTTATATCACGAGTAGAGGTTAATATTTTTATACATCTAAAATTGAGAATAAATATAATTTTTTTTTATTCTCATGTAGTTTCGGAGGTTAGTTTGGAGCCAAGTGTCGACGCCTTGTTTCGTAAAATAAAAAATGTTGTTCGTGTAGAGGCAAAGTGTATGAGATAAAGAATTGTTTTAAAGCTGGCGACGTGAAGAATTGAAGGTTTAGGTTGTATTTGTTGTTTTAATCAATGAAAGCAAACTGAATGTTTGGGTTTTAAGATTTGAGCGAGTACAGACGAATAGGACATGGCTCTTCTAAACAGAGAGTAAAGAAGCGATAGTTTGACTTGTCTTGAACATTTTCTCCGGGTACGAAGGGTGTGGTTTAATGTTATCCTATTAAAGAAATATCACCTCTAGTGACTAACTAAAAATTTGTTTCTTGAAAATCCGTAATAGATGCATTCCAATTAACATTTTTTTGGATTTGATTCAATTTTAAAATTATTAGCTATAACCCAGTTTTATCTAAAACTTGGGGTTTAACGTATAGGAGGATTTGTTAAACAAAAATGAAATTTCAACGTACCTATTAAAAAATAAGTTCAAAATATTCTCATCATAGTAGCTATAATCGGCATATAATGCTAAAATATGACACATGCCACAAAAATTATAATTCTCATAAGATTTATTAAATAAAATCGTACAAGATATAGTATTTAATATATCATCATTTTGACATCGATTATGTCTCAAAGTCTTCACTAATGTTGTAAATAAGGCACCATCATTCAGTAAGCATAAATTCTCATTTAATGCCATTATTATATTCGTTAATAAACCAATACTCGATATTTTTGTACTTGTCTTAAATGTTGAATAACAAATAATACACAGATTTTCAACAGAAAGATTATTAACATCAGTTCTTAGATGATATAAACATCGTTTAATCAATTTCTTTGAATTATTCTTCTTTTTTTGTAGACTAGTATAAAATAATAATTGTATTAAATCCTTACTTGACAAAGTATCAATAACCCTTTCTAATTTTTTTAGAGCTGCAATAAAAAACCTTTGTTCAGTTATTCGATTCGGTATAAACTGCATATAAATATGTAAAAAGTTTATCAAATTGATAGGATCCATTTCAGCTGCATGCAACGATAAGTCAGTATCAATTTCTGACAGTCGCTTCTTGCCGAAAGTATTTCTTACATTTAAACCTAATAAATTCTTTTCATATTTAGCATATTCGTTCGAGATTGGCGGTAGCTTATGTGGCACTTCGTTTCTGTTTGTTGTTAGTAATGTTGTGCTTCCAAGTTTTGGTATTAAATGTTGTATATCACCATTTAAATATAATAGAAAACGGCCTGTCAGTTTGCTTTCATCTAAAAGAGTAATTTTGTCCCATTTTGCCGAAGTTGTTAAAAATTTTAATAAAGGTACAATTTTCTTTGTTTGTAGTAACATTATTTTAAGCACTTTAACATGTTATGTAATTCAAAGCATTATAAAATCGCAAATATGATTAAATAAAAAATGGAAATGTTATGTGCGTCATTTTTAAATGGTTATATTTATTCACATTTTCTTATTAAATTTGTTATGTTATTCACTTTTTGAAGGTTATTTTCTTTTTAAACATTTTGATTGAGTGACAAATAGCTCTTGTGTAGTTTAGAGAGACGTCACTACATTCTGAAATCAAATGAACTACTTATAGTATATACTTTATAGCAAAAATGAATGTTTAGCATTTTGATATAATTATATACAATTTAGACCATTAGTGCGAGATGAAATCCAAAAACACCTTTTAATGTGGATTAACTGAATCTTTTATTCGATTTACATTATCACTCATAATTATGTATTGTAATATTTCTATTGTAGGTCAGGGTCATAATAATGATTATTCTTGATCGGTACAATTATTTTCTTGTTTTTACTTTTATTTATTCACTACCAAACCCGGTTTCGGCTTCTTGCCATCGTCAGGTGAAACTGCACAAGTATTACATTTATTTACACAGAACAAGATTATTTTCGTGGACATTCATTTCCATATTTAATAAAAATTCTTTCGCCTTATCCACTTATTAACTATTCTTTAACGCTTTCGGCTAAAAAGCCATCATCAGAAGTAACATACTACAATAACAGTATTTTAAATACAAAAATCAAATTTTTTTTAATTTTAAATAAATGTAAAGATGACTGAAAAAATCTAAATATTTGAAGTATCAAACATGACCTCAAATAGTATATAATAATAATATCATTTCATATCACTCTATTTAATATTTGTGAATTGGAGATTTTTGTGTACTGAATTGTTATTAATAAAAAATATATTGTTAATGTTTTTATTCTAATCACCCATTACTGTGATTAGAATCAATAATTAAATTCATATTAAATTCTGGTGCAGATATGTAGATGATATTTTCAACTATTGAACTATTAAATTTCCTAAATTTTTGAACCCACACATTAATTTCACTAATGAAATAGAAATAAACAATGAAATTAATTTTTTAGATCTTACAATTCTTAAACATGACAATAAACTTAACTATAAAATTTACCGCAAACCAACACAAACTAATCATACAATTGATTATTATTCAAACCACCCAATACAATACAAAAAACCTTTTTTCAATTCAATAATACATAAATTATTTTCAATCCCTATGAACTTATAAAATTTTACAAACGAACTTATGGCAATTTTACAAATATGCTAATAATTTTTCTAATCATTTTGTTAAAGACATATTCTATAAGAAAAATGTACAAATTAATAATCTCACTCCACGTCATTTAGTAAATAGAGACAAACACTACCATACATTGGAAACACTACAATATTTGACACTACCATACATTGGAAACATTTCTTTAAAACATGAAATTGATTTAAATCAAATAATTTCAAATTAATAATATTCTAAAATCTATATTAGTAAAAAATAAAGATAAAATATAAATCAATGAGAAAAGTGGTGTTTACAAACTTAAATGTAACTGTTCTGCTGAATACATAGGTCAAACTGGAAGACAATTTAAAATACGCAAAAAAGAACACATTAGATGCTTAAAATCAGATAATAATTTTGCTAATCATTTATTACAAAATAACCGTGATTACAATCCAGATATTTTTTTCTCAGAAATTCATTTTTATAAAAAAGGTAAAAAACTCAATATTGCAGAAGATCTAGAAATCAGAAACTCAATACACTCTTTATTTTTTGATAACATTCCGATTTTTTATAAATAACAAAATTTAAATTTAAAATATAGATATTTTTTATGTATATAATAAAAAACATTAATAATATATTTTTTATTAATAACAATTCAAACTATAGTATACAAAAATCTCCAATTCACAAATATAAAATATAAAAAAGAGTATTATGAAATGATATTATTATTATATACTATATGTGGACATGTTTGGGTTTGATGCTTCAAATATTTTGATTTATTCAGTCATCTTTACATTTATTTAATATTAAAAAAAAATGGTATGTATAATACTATTAATACTAAAATTGGTATGTAGTATATTTCTTCTGATGATGGTTTTTTAACCGAAAACGTTAAAGAATAATTAATAAACAAGTGGATAAGACGAAAGAATTTTTATTTAATATGGCATATCAATACGAATACATAGCTTTTATCTGACTGGCCAAAAGCCGCAACTAGTAGTGAATAAATAAATATATGTAAAATCATAGACACTCAAACGTAGTACAATAAATGTATTATTAGTAATTGTAATAAATGTAACTGTAATTTTAGTGGAAGTGTTATTCTATTCAATTTGTAAGAGTCATATAGAATGTTATGCTCGAATAACTTCTACTAATGGACAGAGTTCGCAACGAAACGAGGGATGAACATTGGAGGACAGATAAAACAATTCAAACTACAATTTTTGCTGAAATACAAATGAGCAAATCATCATCATCAATCAGCCCTTTGCATCCACTGCTGGATATAGGCCTCCCACATTTCTGCCCACTGTCCTCTATTTTGAGTGCTCTGCATCCAGTTTGTGGTTATTCTTTTGATATCGCCCGTCCATTGCATGGACGGACGTTTCTCTTGTTTCTCTTGTCAGCTCTTGGTCTCCACTCGAGCAGCCTTTTTGTCACATCCCCAAGTCTGCCATATGCAGCTCAAGAGAGCGTAATTCTCCTTTTTAATTCGCATGTTTGGTTGTGTCTCGAGATTCGTATTTCATGACCAAGATATGTGTACCTATCCACCAACTCCACCTCACAGTTACCAATAGCAATAT
>WYDF02255625.1:9457-19979 GCA_009867245.2 Adranes taylori
TATAAGACTATAAGACTATAAGACTATAAGACTATAAGACTATAAGACTATAAGACTATAAGACTATAAGACTATAAGACTATTCATTTCAGTGCTTTTCAATCGAAACAATGTTGTAATCTGTGGCAGGTGCCCATTATAATTTTGGGACGGTTTCAAATTGATCAATTTATTAAGAAATTTAGTTTTAAAACTACAAGGCTGAAATTTCGCTCACATGTAGTATCTTCTATTATACGTCGACTGAAATTGGTGCCATGACTATAACTTGTAAAAAACGCGACGTTACGTCGTTTAAAATTTTACAAACTTTTCTATAGTTCTCAGGTACTATTTAAGATAGGATACTTGAATAAACTTGATTGTATAGGTTGACAATGTGTCGTTGAATTTTATTTGAAATATTTTTTTCTAAAATTCTATTTAACATATATACCGGGTGTTTTTTGTTTTGTAAACTTTGCGATCCATTGCTGCATTAAAAATCTCGGTACCTATGAAAGTTAAAAAACATTAAACTTAGAGGACATGTGTAGGACCAGGGACCTCAATTTTGTGCAAAGCGGACTCAGGTAAAAAGTGACTCAACAGTGTAGCGGGGAAAAAGTATGTCAAAAAAGGCAAAAGGCATCGCCAAAGCGGACAGAAATTAGCCGAAAAGAGAGTCAAGAGCGGCCGTAGGCTATGGTAAATCGGATGGTGAAGCTGTCTGCGCCGTAGGCAAATACTGCGAAATTAATAGAAGAATTATGTGACAAAATTGTTAAAATTAAAAGGTCTAACTTTTGTTTTATGCAAGATGTAACAAAGCGTAGAACTCCCAGTATATGGAAGATGGATTTGCGATCACGTCCATGATTTTTTCTTTTTTAAAAACAGGAGTTCCTCTTTTTTAATAGTAGTTTCTCTTTTATTTTCGAAAGAGGGATTCCTCTTTTTCTGTTCAACAAAGTTCAACAGAGTTCTTCTTTTTCTTTTCAGGAATACGTACATAAACACCTATGTATATACTCCTACATAAACACGTATAAGCTATATGTATATTAGATGAAAAAATCGTTTATAATTGGAGTAGCGTGGGGTTCCAAATAAGTCAATTTTTTTAATTTACTAATTATCTATCAGTTAACATGTTGCGGTACAACAATAATCCCTTCGTCAGAACTGAAGATAACTTACAATCTCTCTATTGATATAATTTCTGAATCAAGTAGGTTTTAGTCTTCTTTCAAAACAATTATAATATTACTCGTAACAAATTCATATCCGAAAACATTTTCAATTGTTTATATTTAAAAAAAATATAAACAATAAAAAAATATTAATTAAGAAAAAGATATTAATTTAAATAAATTTATAAAATTTATATAAATAAATATGTTTTTCTTAAATATATACAATTAAAAATATTTCCAAATATGAATTTCTTCAGTAATATTATAATATTTTGAAATAAGACTAAAATGTACATCATCCAGGAATTATTTCAATTCACAGATTGAATGTTATCTTCAGTTCTGATCAAGGGACGATTGTTGTCCCGAAACATGTTTACTAATAGATAATTAGTAAATAAAAAAAAATGGAGAATTTGGAACACCACTGAATTTCTTTATCATCACTATATATTCGAGCCCCGCCCCAATAAAAAAGCAACTAGATTAAAAATGAAAGTAATTAGATTCTATAAAATTAACTACATACTACCAGGGTCGGTTTAAAAAAATTACTGAACAAAAAAAATGGCGCTCCTGCTTGCACCTGCTATAGTGTTCACCTGCTTACCAAATTTCATCAATATTATCAGTTAGGTGTAAGTCAGATAAGTTAGAAGTAATTCTTAAACATCCACACATCCCTATTTCCGTACATACAGTCAACGAAAAATAACTTAAAGTTAAAAAAAATCTGAAAATATGAATCCCATATCTTCCATATAGCTATCCATTTGGATCTGATATTCATTCGTATATGATATATGAAAGCTAAAACCCAAGATTCATTTATAATGTGCAAATATGCGGCTCTCGTATATGAACAAAGAGAAAGCAATGGTGCTAGAAACGACGTGGCTCTATAGTCCGTTTCATGTTTTCAATTGTGCACTTATCTGCTTTGAATACACGCTAATAGCATCAAAAACTGATTTCTCTACAATAAGTAGGGTAGTACACATTTGTTGCAATAATCTTGTAGAAACAGATCATTAAAATCGGATCTAGTTTGGGAGTTAATTCAAGATTAACGCAAAACACCTTGCATATGTCGACCAACATACTTTAAACATATATAGAAAATTTAATAAAATAATATTTATTCGATATAATAGGTTCAGATACAGAGTTAGTGTGTATTCAGGTACGCACATTCAATGACGTTCATAAAAATAAGGGTGTTGATAAAGCTTAATACCTTATAGCAGAAATGGCCATCCAGCCGTACATTTTCATCGACATTTTTTCTGATTTGTTAATCTCTCATATTTGTTACACATTTTTCGAAGACGACCTGTTTAATTAATCTTAATAATTAATTAAACAATTAATGTAGTCGTGCCAATAAATGACGTTACCCATCCATATGATCATATAAAAACCGAAGAGTTAAAGCACGTCGTTCATCTGCTAGAATTGAATTTCTTATTAATGTATTATTTTTCGTTATCGCATTCTGTATTTTATTTAACCAATAAGTAAAATTGCCTGGAGACATTCGAATAAAATTCTTGTAAAATTCAGTATCTTCACATAATAATTCTGTCAATAGATTTTTCATGATATAATAATTTTCTTTTCTTTTCTCCACTCCCATATCAAATATTTATGTTCTCTTCTGGACTTCTGAAAAAAAATTGCATAAACACATATCGATGCCAGCTTTCTATATTTTCTTAATGCCATTGTAATACTGAATACTAGTTTAAAATAATACTAGATAATAGTTTCATGTGTTCATTGTGGAATTTTTCTATAATGCTGATGACAGAAAAGTTTCGCGAAACAGAAGAAATGAGACGATTTGTTCGTGATACAAATATATCATGAGATTTAAGTTGCGACAGACTCTCGCTCGCTATGCTACTATTGGAAAGTCTAGTGCTGCCACAAATGGCGCGTCTACTAGGTTACACTAGAATAGAAATAAATCTCCGGAAATATAACTCTCGGGTGCCAGATCAGTTTAACGTGAGATCGCACACTGGACCTGTTCCTTATTCCAACAGTCCTCTGAACTCGCTGAGGTCACGGGTAACAAAGTATGTGAGTAGTCCAAGGATTCGTATTCTTGGGGGCAGCTGAAAAAGACTCTAAACGCTGATTAAATGAAATAGGATTAAAAAGCTACAATATATGTCTCTTGATATTCATAGGTAATACAAATGATTATAAAAAAATCTAATAGAAAGAATGTACATGTGGTTTGTAATGCAACGCGGAAGCGAGGGTTTACCTTGATAAAATATTGCGGACAATGGATAATATAGGAATACAAAGAACAAATAGAGATTACTAGCCGCCCTGTTAACGAAGGTGCTATGTTCGCAGAGTAAATAAAAGTAACCCCCGCTAATTTAGGTTAGAACTATACACTCTAGTGGGTAGTACGGCAAGGAGTCCACAATTCGGTTAGATTAGTATTCTGGTGTCTCTCAGCTAGCGAACATCGTTGATAGGTATGGAAGACGAAGTGAGACTTCTTATTGCACTACTTTTAGCTATTTATAAATAAAAGCGCACACGAATACCCTGGATTCGCCCTCTTAATGTGTACAGGGTAAGAGACTGTACCACATTACGGCAAGAAAATTTCGACAGCATCCTGATAGATTCTTCGATTAGTACATAATGTCAGTAGCATCATTTGATGAACTGCTATGATTGGTGGGAGATAAAATCCGAAAGAGAGACACCCACATGAGAAGAGCTATTTCTGTTGAAGAGACACTGACCGTTGAAGAGATGCTGACACAAGCATGCTATAGTCTAGAGGAATATTATGATATCCAATTGTAAGATCAGTTTTCTGTTATGATTGTTTTTCTGAATTGTCTGTTTTTTGACAATTTGTAAATTTTGAATTCATTGTTTGTAAATGTGTTTTTAAATTCTGCAAATAAATTCACTTTTACTTTACTTTTACTTACAATTATTATAAGGTAAGTTTATTTATTTACTCAAGTTGTTAAACATACAACAAAAATGAAACTTAAAGCTAAGCGTGAAAATTAGCAACGAAAATATAAATTAGTGCATTGTCTATCTATTTAATAGACAAATACTGATTAAGCTGAGTTTTACAGCCGTCCTGGTGAGAAGTCATTGTTTCTCGCGTTTGGGAAGCTGAGTCAGTAATCACAGCGGGTAGACTATGTTTATAATACTTGCCAAGAGCTTCAAATTTATCAATTGTCTAATCCAAGATGCCTGATAAGTCCTTCTTGTGAAGATGGTGTGGTAATTACCTTCTGTAGGGTTGTATATCCTAATTTCCGGACTTGTGAAGCTGAACTGATCTGGAGACTATTCTGATTGACCGAAGTATAGCTACTTCTGGGGCTCGGGGTGCTTGAATTAATATAGTAAGGTAAGATACTAGGTACACTTTCTTTAAATATATTTTTAAGAAGCTATATCATGCCTAATTTAAAGTCAACTTTTTGTAGGTGTGTCATTTTTTATGTCTCCAGAAAAAACTCAAGATATTTTTCATCGTCATCATAATTTCGCCAAAGTAGAAGTAGATAAGTATAAGTAGTAGTTTTGTTTTTTAATATATTGAGTATTTCTTCGGGTTTATCTTGTGGGTATATCTTGTGATGTGGCATATCTTTTGACGTTTTTTTCTTTGTTTCTGGTTGTTCTGTGGTATTCATCTTAAGTATGTTTTTGGCTTTGTATCCTCTAGTGCTCTTTGTTTGATAATATCCCTTTGTTCTTCGTGCTCATCATCTACAGCTTCTTGGTTTTGTGTATCTTTATCTAACCTGTCGATGTCATTTGCTTCATAGTTTCCTTCATGGGTCCTCCTAGTAACTACTTTATCCAAAAACTTAAAATATCTGCAAAAACATATGTTTTCCCTCTCTTTGCAGCAGATCTTGTAGGACAACTTTTCGATTTCTATTTATCTTTCTTGTAATAGTCTCTGCAGTTGCTCCATTTTCTTTTATGTTTCAGACCTATAATACAATAATAATTGTATGTAATCAAAAATTTTCTTTGTTCCAGATATCTCACTACTGGGGATAACTTCTAAATTTGAAGTATAATTTTTCAATGGGAAGCAATACAATCTCCAGCATTATTTCGGAAACATATGCGATTATATGGGATGTATTGCAACCGTTAGAAATTAATCCACCATTATCACAAGAGCGTTGGCTTGAAATATACGATTTTTTTTAAGAAAACTAATTTCCCTAATTGTGTGATTACTGTAAATGGAAAATATATAAGATTGGTTTCACCACAGCAAAGTGGATCCGCATATTACAATTATAAGAATTACAATTCCATTGGGTGTTGTCGATGTTGACTATCGTTTTATAGCGGTGGATATTCATTCGTGCGCGAGAGAAGTAGACAATAGCATTTTTAAACAATGGAATTTCAGAAACAAGCTTTCCGATTATTGCCTAAATTTGCCAGCCCCAAAAGCTTTACCAAACACAACAGTAATTGCCCCTCATGTTTTCCTTGGAGACGAAGCTTTTCCTTTAAATTCGGCCTTTCTGAGGTCCTATCTAGAAAGCCACTTAAACAACAGTCGATGGATTTTTAATTATAGATTCAGTTGAGCGAACAGGATAGTGGAATGTGTTTTTGGTATCCTGTGGAAGGAGAGTTTTGAATACAAGTATGACAATACCACCAGTTTTTGTTATAAAAGTAATGTAGGCGGCATGCGTGTTGCATAATTTTGTTCGATCAAAGGATGGGTATAAATTTGAAGAGACTTTAACACACTGCTTTGATGATGTACCATATTAAATACCACGTTACAGGACAAATAATACGGGAAGGCACGTTAGGGATAAGTTCGCACAATACTTCATGATGCCATCTGGTGAAATAACATAGCAATACAACAAACGATTTATCTCTTCTCAGGTCTTCTCATTGGCTCATTTGAGCTCGTGCAGTGGTCAACTGAAAAAATCAGAATATGATTCCGGCGTGTGTGTGTTCGCTATATTTAAATATATGGAAAGAAGTGCGTTATGAAGTCATAATCTTAAATCTTCCGAATCCGGAATTGATAATGTTCTGTCAGTATCACTCTGACAGATAGATCTGAAAAATTCATAATCTGAAAAAATCAGGACGTGTATACCGTATAATGTAAATTATGTCTAATTCCGGGCATTATGCATTAATAATATGAATTCAGAGAAATATTCCTGCTGTGTGAGGCCGGCATTACTCTCGTTTAAACTGAGTATTTGCGCATCAATTTATTCCTTTGAGCATACGGGACCGACACCAACCGGATCGTATTCGCACCTATTCACGCATAGTGACACACAATGCGAGAAGGCGCACAGACTCGTTTATATTCGAGCATTTGGGGTGCATGCGTGCTCAAATCTGAATATACCATAACGGTCGCATTGTGCGCCACTATGTGACCCGGTTCGTGTCGGTCGCGGATGTGTGTTCAAAAGAATTAATTGATGCGCGAATGCTCAGTTTAAATGAGAGTAAGGTGGCAGCGCCTTTCCGCCGTGTGTACGTCGATGATTTGTTGTTTAGGTTTAAGTTCTTATGAATAACTTATTAATCCAAACGAAAAGGAAATAGGGAGAGGGACTTATTGAAAAATAATACTAATTTTAAAATTTGAAGAACATTTCAGTGTTGGAGTTCACATTTTAATTTAATTCAATTAAAACTCATTTTATATTTGTTACGTGGCAATGGGCAATACTTTCCCGTTTTATGGGATGTAAAGCTTACATCCCATAAAACATTACTCCAAAACAAAAACTGACGCATGATCAGCTGATTTCAAAGAGAAAAAAGTGAAATAAAAACCAGTAAGGGAATGGTAATAGAAGATTTAGATATTCTGAGTAGGTACTGTAAACTGTTGTAAGAGCCAACAGTTGCCTAAAAACGCAAAGTCAGGGCTAAATGTTCTCTTGGTGATATCACTTTTATAAAATTTGTATCATAATTATAATTTTGGGAGTTACCAAGCTGAGAGCAAAAATCAAGATCCGTTTTTGTCATATTTGTAAAAATTTTGAATTGGTCATAACTGCTCTCTGACACTAAATAATTTAGTAACATATTTTCTCTTTTACAAGAAATAGGTGTTTCCTATCAAGAACGACGCCTACGTTTTCGAATTTCTTCTCCTCTTATTAAATTATAGAGTACAATAATCCCGACTGCTGCTATTTAGTCGTCCATAGTTATAAATTCCCGTATCGCGAACAACTGGATCAATCCATGAATCAGAAAATTAACTTCGTGGATTTGTACCTTTAAACTGTACACAAAAATGCTGCTCAAAATTAAAATCTAATAGGTTGGAGCCTGCCGGCACGATGTCGCTTTGTATGCTAGTTCCAGGGCCACCAGTAAGGTCTTTGGCGCCCTAATGCAAAACATAATTGGCGCACCATAAATTAAAATCTTTAAATAATTTGTTTGTTGCTTTGACGCCTATCGTGGGTTAGCGCCCTGATGCTTCGCATTTCTTGCTTGTCTGGCCCTGACCAGATCTTACATAACTATTAGTAATATATTGTTGTTTTTTATCCATAATAAGAGCTGAATAAGTAGGTTATTTTAAATTATTTCCTGGTTCCGTAATTATGTTTTATTAACGACCTCTTTCGCCTATTTTATTAGAGGAATCCTTAGGTAATGTTTTTGTTAAATAGAGTTATGAGATTATGTCGAATCGGTTACACAACATAACCCGATTTGATAAAAATATGACTTGACGATTCCTAAAAATAATTCAGCGAAAACGCTCGTTAAATAAAATATAAATAAATAAATAAATACAGAAAATTATTTAATATGACCTACTTATTACTAATATATTACGTTACTAAATTAAATGACAAATTAATGCAATGTAGTATCATAATAATAAATTTTGTTTTTGGTTTTAGGGTTAAACCTTGCAAGTTTTTTTCTGATAGTTTGATTTTACCTGTAAATCTAATATTGGTTGAATGTTATAGCAACACATCCAAATTAATTTACAGTAACGTTCATACATCAGTTACTCTGAATAATATTATGCACGAAAAGCTGGAAAAACAAAAGAATATAACTAAGACGTTAGGTGTACTAATAGTTGGTATTGACAGTGTCTCTCGATTGAACATGATGCGGGCATTACCTTTGACCAGATCATATTTGGAAACACATAATTGGATTGAAATGAAAGGCTATACGAAAATAGCGGATAATACATATCCAAACCTTTTAGCACTATTAACAGGACAAAACTTGTCTACAGATTCAAAAAAATGTAAAGAAGATTATTTAGACAGATGTAATATGATATGGTACGATTATAGAAAATTAGGACACTTTACAGCCTATGCAGAGGACTCAGCATTTATAAGTACATTCAATTATTTTACAAAAGGTTTCTTAAAACCGCCAACAGATTATTATTTTAGACCTTACATTCTAGGTTCAGAAAATTTAAACCTAAGATACGAGGGTTATAACTTGTATTGTACAGGTCCTGAATCTTCAGGTGAAAGAATTTTAAATCTTGCTTTAGATTTTGTTGATACTTTTAAAAGAAAACCACATTTCGGATTCTTTTGGATGAACGGTTTTAGTCATAATAGTAACAATGCAGTTAGCCGCATGGACTTTAAATTATTACAATTTCTAGAAAAACTGGTGGATATGGATGTCACAAACACTAGCATAATATTATTCATTAGTGATCATGGTAACAGAGTTGGTGATTATGTTGCAACATATCCTGGATGGTATGAGAATAGATTGCCTATGTTTTATTTATCTGCACCAAAGTGGTTCCAACGAGATTATCCAGAAAGATTCGCCAATTTGATTAGCAATTCTAAAAAGTTAACTACTCCATATGATGTATATATGACATTACAAGATATACTTTTCATGACTAATAATAACTACAAGGTTAAACCTAGTAAAGCATGTCCAAAATGCGTATCCCTCTTTTCAAATATCGAATTAGAGCGATCATGTCAGGATGCTTCAATTGAACCAGAATGGTGTGTGTGTTTAGCTTCTAAATACATAAATACTAACAACTATTTAGTCCAACATGCAATAAATTATGTGTTAGACAAGCTTCAGAAAAAAATATCATTTTATGATAGTTATAAAAACTGTGCAAGTTATCGATTGAACAAAATTATATCCGCACGTGCGCAGATTTCAACATCTGATGTACTCTTCATTGTTATCATATTTGAAACGTACCCAAAAGCGGTTTTTGAATGTACTGTTAAATATTCCGGACATAAAGTTTATCTCCAAGGAGGCTTCGTCCGTTTAAACATATACCACACAACTAGTTATTGCGTGAATAACCGTTATTTGAAATTGTTATGTTATTGTAAAAAAAGTGTACTTTAAGTTTTTTGCTACATTATAATAAAGAATTGTAAGTAACTAATTTGTCTTTATTTCTATTATCACTTATAATTAATCCAGTATAATATGACAAAGCATTGTCGCGAACAATTTTTAAGGGAAACGATATAGGGAGTTTGCTTAGATTGTTGCTCGATGTTGGTCAGATTTGCGAGAGGTACTTAAACATAATGTGGATTAAATGAATGAAAGAAATCTAATTTCATTAAAAATAATTCTTATTTAAAATAGTTGTTAATCGTAATTAACTAATTTAGCGTTTAATAATTAAAGTTATTTATATCAAATAAATTTTTTCCATCAGCTCTTGAACAAAAATATTAAATGAGTAAGTAAAAGATCTTACCATGCTGTTGCACTGACTACCGATTTAGTTAAATTATAACTTTCAATCGCGTACGTGTATCTATCTTGAGCACCTAATTTGCAATACTTAATATTGTCCAAACCAATGTCTTCATATTATTGTCTTCGTTATTCACATATGAAGTGAATAACGGTTATCTTACAATTGTGAAATTGGCGACTAAAATAATTTAAATCGTTAGTTAGACACATTTCATCGTTAAAAGGTAACTCCGATTTCTGAGAACACGTATATTAATTAAATAAGCTAAGAACTTAATAACAATAAAGGAAAATAAAATAATAATAAAGCTGAATATTAAAAATTGATAGTTTAAACTGAATAAATTCGAAAATTCGTTAGGATGTCGTTCTAGTCACCTAGACATCTCCGGGATATGTTTTGCAGTAAAATCGTGCAAAACATATCCCAGAGCTGACATCCCCACCGACCACAATCTTCTTCTAGCAGCAATAAAGGTAGAGTTTAAAAGAATAAAAAGAAGTAAGAAAACAATAGTTATCAACCCAGATAAACTTAAAGAGGAATCCACTAA
>WYDF02255636.1:0-19975 GCA_009867245.2 Adranes taylori
AAAAAGACGACGTCATACACGAGATTCTTCTTTGGGCAGATGTCACGTAACGACTCTCTAAACAATAGAGTAAGTCCGTGCGTTATAGTCGGGTCGTGTGACCGAAGTGCCCAGGATTACAGCCTTTTGCACCTAACTTGCTAATTTTTCAGCTTAAAACTCTATTATTATTATATTTTTCAGATGGATCTTGGAATATCATCCTCCAAATAGCTCCTATTAGTCAGCAAATAACAATATATAACATGTTGAATTTGTGTCCTGACGATTTATAATGAACATCCACCAATTTAAATGAGTATTGATTTGCCAAATTATGTTCAACCTAATAAATAATAAAAAATACATGAACAACAAATGTCTTGGGAGTCTGCAAATTTGATGAATCTGTATTCTTCAGACATTACCTCAGTAATTAAACAGAAAGGCTACTAAAACAACGAAATATTAAATCCTTTAATACTTTCTCGCATGGTTATAACTATGCATTTCTATGCTAATCGATTCTCGTCCCAAACAACTATTAACCTAATTGAATTTAATAGATGTATTATAAACTAAAATAATCAAAACTAAATAGATCAATCTTTGCTTTATGCAATATGTAATAAAAGTTTTGACATCCAGTATATGAAAGAGGGTGGCGGTTCCATCCTGAAATTATTGTATTCTGTGCACAATTTTCTTATACTTTTGCAAACAGATATTTTTGCACCGCGCAATCAAAACAAAAATTAAAGGGCATATTGATAAGGAAGCATATCTTTGGAGCTATTAATGTTCATGTTATTTAAAGGCCCATCATGTTGGGTATTGATTTGAAGAGAATTGTGAGATCTATCAAAGTGTTATAGAACGATCTATCAACGCATATCAGTCGAAACTAGTAAACTCCTAGTGGGCTACGTAACAGAGTCGTCATATTTGTAATTAGATGTCAGCGATGCTCCTACGAAGGAAAATACTGATGAAGAACCAATTGGTTTTTTTTCAAGATATTTCCTGCTAGTTAAATAACATCATATTTCGTCTACTTATTGATATTACTCGATGTTTCGTCGAACATGACAAAATTGAGTTAATCAGGTTCGAATTTATACCTATTAATTATTGATGAAAACAAAGTGGTTTAAAAAACCGCTATAAGCCAATGACCAATAAAATGACACGCATACATATAAAAATCTCTAAACTTAGATTATAATAATAACATATTTCATGAATATATATTTTGAGTTATATCGGTATGTGTATCTAATAAATTTTTTGAATGAAAGCTATACATATTTATTTCGTATACAAATAAAAAATAAGCAAAATCATATACTAACCTACACATAATAATCGGTGTATAAATTATATGACTAGTAGAGTGAGATGGAGTTGGAAAAGAAAAATAGAAACGAACTGCTTCGCCTATCTTCATTTATATTTTCATTCCTTTCTAAAAATAAGTTGGCGAATACACTGGCTTTTAAATCATTTACACAAATATTACGAATGTGGCCGTTCATTTATTGAGTTTATTCAGCTGTATATCAATTAGCATAAAAAAGAATCATTTTGTACACACCCTATAGCACATTGTTCTGTACACCAAAATAACACCAAACCTTAGGAGTTCATAAAAAAAAATCCAAAGCGCTCATCAAGTATCCACTGTCCGTTATTCCATTTGATCGAGTAAAAACAACTCTTTTCAATAACTACAAATAGAATATAGTAAATAATCTAAATCTAAATACAGCTTTGGGGCGCCTTTTTTTTATTAACAGATAAATCAAATACATTATCATATCGTAAAGCTCAATCTCACTGAAATCAATTAAATATTCAACAAAATATTTCAATTAAATTATATAAACGACGAAAAGATTTGCGATGCTTTATATCCAGATGATTTCGCAAGCAGTCATTGAACTTCGCATATAGAGACGAATGTAGGAAACCAAGCAGCGTTCGCATCGCATTGTACACAGAGGGAGTCAGAGCCGGCTGCAGAAAGCCACGTACCGTACATATCAACATGCAAACAGCGGAAGGCAAGAGGGTGTCGACCAACACCGCAAAAGACACAATGCCTGTCTTCTCGTGCGTTAGAGAGAGGTAAACAGATGAGGAAGAGAGATGGAGAATATTTATATCGCTCGTATTTCGATGACCTTCCTTTTGCTGCTGTTTTTGCTTCGAGAGATGTTTTTCGCGTTTTTTGTGCGTTTGCATTTGGGTGCAGAATATGAAGAAAACATGGAACATATTAAGAGAAAAAGTTTTGAATATCTTTCGTTCCCTTTTATGGCCTCTTGGCCTTCGCGCCCAATTTTTTACTCTAGAATTTCGCTTTTGGTGATCTCCGAGTTCGAGTAAAAAACTCATAGTCCCCCGTCCAGAGGGAAATTTTACGATCTCCAATTTTTGGAATAAACAACTCTTTGTGTAACCTCGTCTGGGCGAGAGTTTAATGCCATCGTATTTTCAACAAACAACTTTTAATGAGTTTAATGAACTTTGAGGGCGTTACTTTCGGCTAACCAATTTTTTTTATTGTTTGTAAGGAACGTAGACCTTCCTTACAAACAATAGAAAAATCTGGTAAAGGACAACGCTTTCCACGTAAAGGCGGCCGCCATCGCCCCATTGATTGGTCGTTGTCCGCAGTGTTGCAGCTCTTGCCCGTTTGCACGTAAAATCTGATTGGAATCCTCCCTCTCGTAGAATCATAGAATCTTGGCAGGAATATTATGCGATATTGTTCTTTAAAATTCGCAACGAATGAAAGGACGTTTCTTTATCAAGGAAAATTCTCCATTGTCAAAGATTGTAGCAGAAATTTCGACTAGGCCTTGTCTAGTTATCGCCGGCAATACCCAGAACTATCACAAAAAGTCTCTAATTTCATATAAAAAGCTATACCCAGGCCAGTTAGAGACAGACGCGTTTAGAGCTTATGAGAATGATGTACAAGAGCCTCAACAAATCATTAAGTAAATGATTTGCCACTTGTAAGTAAATTCTGCCAAGTCAGTATATAAAAATATTCTCTATAAACAACAGACAGGTATAAATCTAAATTCCACTACCTACTTTCAGCCGAATCTTTCGATATTCGGCTGAACCCTCCTCTACAAAATCTACATCTTCGATGCGAAAAGGAGGTGGTCAACACAAGAAGAGGGAGATCAAGCGTCAGGCGTTCTAAGCCAACGAGGACGACCGAGCCCGCAGTCCAGAGTGACCCATTAAACTACGATGTCCACGCACGCCACGCTACTTAATAAATATCGATCAGTCCACTCCAAGAACATCGACGAATCCACCACCGTGCAAAGTAGAAGCTCCGTGGACTCCGTACGGCTCGCCAGTACTGCCGACAACGCCCGGGAACGTAGCATTGTCGCCTACCCCCGGTAAAGGATGAGTATACCCCGTCACCAGGGAAGGACACCGCCGATAATTCTTCCAAGGCATCTTCGGATATAGTGACTAATACCTCCGACGTTGGAACACCGCTAGCTCCGAATTTATTTACGAACCCAACACTTATCTCATCGCCAATTACTCAGAAGAACAAATATCAAAACTTTTGCATTCTTTATAGCTCGCCAAATTTTATATTTTAATTTTGTTAACTGGAAACTACGTTCGTCGTATACTCTTTTGTCTTATAATTAAAGTCACTATATGTATAGCAATAGTATAACAAAAATAGCTCGTCAAAACTAACGAGCCCGATTGTCACAATTTATTTATAATAAATCTTATTCAACATGAGAGGCACAAAACTCACAAAGACCTATAACCTATAACATACCATTGTCAGACCATATAAGGGACCAAAATATTACAATAACTACATAAAAAGCTCACAATATATAGTTTATTCCTCAATCATACTAAAAAAGAAATAAAATAATTCAATATAGTTACAAGTTCAAGCAAAAAGCTCCAAATCCCAAAATCCTTTGCTTTTGATCCACCCGCAATAGCAAAAAGTACGATAGAAACGTTGTATATATACAAGTAAAAAAAACTTTTTGTTAAAATGTATATTTTATTACAGAAGATGATACACTGGGTCGCATAACTATATGAATTCCAATTATAAGCTCTTATGTAGAGCTCTTTTCATACTCTAATGTAGAGCAAAGAAAGAACAAGAAATTTGCTTGTTAACCCTCGTAGACATGAGTGATACAATCATAGAGAAATGTAGTTGTTAAAGAATTGAAATGTGTGAAAATGCCTTATGTCACATGAGAGCAGAGTTAAAGCATGCATACATCCTGCGCATACCAACATATCATCTGCTTTTTATTGCTGTGTCCGATTGTGTCTCTTTTGATTATATTTATGCATGCAAATTTGTTGGGCTGGCAGTGATAACTGTAAATATATACCGTTCGGAGCAATAGAAACTCGGTAAAATTTAATATGGTTCTCTGCAAAAAGTGCAGTACGCCGAGATGCATTTAATTGCTGCATCTTCGACTTAAACTTCTCTCATCTTATCGGATTATGCATTTTGTTGTCGCAACAAAATTGCACGCATCACGAATATGAAATGCATAAATATAGAACATACTCTATTTTTTCAAGTTACTGCATTAATAGTTTTGATTTGTAGTCATGTTTTGAACATTTTTTATATTTCACCTTAGTACTTTCATAAAAAGATTATTATCTTGCTCAACATTTTAAAAGAAAGACGCACTTTCCGGTGGCTGTGTGTACGGATTCTGTACGTTCAAAGATTTCTCCTAACCTATTGGTTTGATTTGGATTAAATTTGGTAGGCAGGTGTACACTATTTTTGCACACGGTTTTTCATTTTTTCTACATCCAATATGGCGGACATGCGCCATACTTTTTCATTCAGAAATTCAGAATTAAAACTAGGAGGCTGAACATGTAGCACATTGTACTATGCGTCGAATAAAATTAGTCTCATATCTCTATCTTCTATAGAACGCGACGTTGCGACGTTTAAATTTTAACAAACTTTTCGCTATATCTTAGAAACTATAAAAAATACTAAAGCCCTTTAAAACTATAAAAGATACCTACTTTGATACCGACTTTCGACTTTATTGGAAACATTTTCTTCTAAAATCACAATTTGACATATATACAGAGTGGTTTTGTTTTGCAAACTTTGCGCCTCATTTTCTCGAAAACGGCTCCCAAGAGTTTTTTTTAATTTCTTGTACCGAAAGTTCCTTTAATATTGAAGCGATTAAGCGAGTTAAAAAAACGGCCACGTAATCTTGGGAGCAATTTGACCTTAAAAAAATTATACTGCCTTGAATAGCTCGGTTCCTACGAAAGCTGAAAAAATTATACTAATTTTGCCAATGTAAACAATTTTATATACGAAACCGATTTTGAGCAATAAAAAAGTGTTGAAAAAACTTTTTAGTAACACCCTGTATATTTTAATAGTCCTTCTGATTCTCTTCAAAATGATACTGCACATGCGGGATCCAATTCTAATGGTTACATAGATATAGCGCATAATACATAACAAAACTCGCCATTGCTTACCACGGTACCTGAAAGGCAACATATAGAAACACAAAATTCCTGAATAGTAGCAGATAAAAGAAAAGTTATAGGAAAAAATATTTCAACTGATCATTTTATTCAGACAATTTTAAAACTAGGAACCTAAAATTTTGCTCACATATAGTACCTTGTACTTTGCGTCGAATGAAATTAGTCCCATGTCTCTCCAAGTGCTATACAACGCGACATTGCCACGTTCAAAGTTTATACAAATTTTCAATATATCTCAGAAACTATAAAAGATAGGACATTCGATGAAACTTTATTATATAGGCTACCTGGATTTGATTTGAAATATTATTTTCTAAAATCACTATTAACATATAAACATGGTTTTACAAACTTTGCGGAGAAGCTTAAAAAACGCACGATTAAATCGAAATAATTTGACCTTGAATAAAAATTGCACTACCTTAAATATTTCGGCTTCTATGAAAGTTGAACAAATTAAACTTAGAGAACGTATGTAATATTAAGAGACCTCAATTTTTCCAATGTAAACAATTCAATATATTGAACCGATTTTAAGCAATAATTCTTTTAAACTTTTTACTAAGACCGTGTATATTTTTAAAAATTTTGATAGGTCTTGTAATTCTCTTCAAAATGATAAAAGTCCAACTTTAATAGTATCAAAGATATAGCGTCAAATATCTTAAAAACTCTCCATTGGTTACCATGGTAACCGGAAGTCAAGCTATAAGTATGCATAGTTCCTGAACAATAGTAGATAGAAGAAATTTTAGGAGATCTAGGAGATGGTAGGTACTTTAATAAATATTGTTATCAGTGCCGGGTCCAAATTATAATTTTGGGAGGGGTTCAAACTGATCATATATCTATTACACCCGAATAATTTTATTCAATTTTTCAGTATAATTTAAATTTTGAATAAATTGGAGATTTGAACTTAGTTAACCCCTCTCTTAATTTCGCCCCTGATCACTGTTTTAAAAGAGGCATTTAAATATATGTTTAATACAGGTAATATTTATCTTAATATGAAATCTTAATGTGAAACAAATATTAACAAAAAAAAACAATCAAAAAGGAAAATGAAAAGAACCAAAACCACTTGCTCGTATTACAGAAAGGGTGAAGGACTTTGCTTGTTCATCTTGCTGCGTAATTATTTTCCAAATATTCTATCCTCCCTTCTTTTACATATCACTTTTAATCCTCTCCATTATCCTAAACCTACTTCCTTTATGCTCCACACTAACCCTCATATTAGCCAAAATCCTCTCCCTCTCACCCCATTCCAACCCTACACATTCCCTTACCCAATGTACCCATTTTGTCTCCCTTTTACCGTATATCCTACACATTCTCTCATATTTTTTCATACAGTACCTATTTCCTCTCTCCTCACTTTCACACCTAAACCTAACTACTCGTATCGTGTTTTCCATACTCCATCTAGGCTACATATAGTGAGGCATACCTTAATCCACTCTTATGTACTTGTATCTACCTGCTATATACCTGCTGTTTCTAATTTTTACACCCCTTTCTTGCCCCTCGATAGCCAACATCAAACACTTCCTCCTGATCCACAACCCTCCTTCCATCCATAATCGTCTCATACCTTGCCTAACTATCATCCTTCTCTCCATCGCCTCAATATACACATCCCACGACTTTGTAATTTCTCTCACTGCTCTTAATAGCTCTCCCACCTTCCTCTTTTCCCTCAACCATATTTCATCCATTCCAATCCTAGATCTCCATTTATTTTATCATATATCTTTATATCCTTCACTTCAAGGTTCTCTTTAACCCATTACAATTACACCATCCACCTCCTCCCAATTTATTTCTTTCAATTTCTTTATTATTCTCTGTATTTCTCACTCACTTCACGGTACATCCTTTATCATACATGCGCTAGTATGTTACAACGTAATATTCGAATATAATTGTGACCTCCAAACTACATACAAGAGCGCACTCAAAAAAATACTTTATATATAATCTAAAGAAAATCATTCATTGCTTTTAAACAATTCCATATTCAATTCATAAGAAAAATAGTTGCTTCCGCGCAAACAAATTCTGAAAGTAGTTGCACAAACAAATTCTGAAAAACATTAATCGATTGGCACCCGTCATGGATTGTCATCTTAATCATAAACAGATTTGAAATAAGTAGTCTAATCCACTTTATTATCAATTATTATGTTTTACTCAAGTGCTTTCGAGGTTCCGATTATCATTTGGAGTAATCTTAAATTTCGATGTTGATATGAAATTTAATTATCATATTCTTAATAAAATGGATTATACGATTTATTCCAAGTCTTTTATTGATTAAATTCTGATGACTCTTTACTTATATGGAATCCAGGTGCGGGTTGGCCAAAAAGAACAACACAGAACACTGATCATAGCCCATCATCACTTGTAATATAGAAATAGAATGATTCCTTCATCACGCTCTTCAGATGATGTCCTAAGAGCTCTTAAGACGTCTCAATAATAAACAAAAAAAAATCTAAAATAATGCGCCCCATGTGCTTTAGATAATCTCAACACGCATGTTTCTTTAATTCGTAAAATAAAAACAAAATCATTAAGAGCGAGATATGCTGCATAAGTAAATGCAGCAATATGTGGAAGCAGCCCAACCTCAATTCTCTGCAGCCGAATATAATCACGTATTGTGATTAATGTAACAAAATGCTTCACACGCAAAATCCTAGACGGTCACGAACGAATTTTCCAAGAGAAATCACTACATATTGTAAAAATCAAAAACTGCTTTTGTTGACTTTAACTCATTTTCGAAGAACTAACCAGTCGATAGTTGCTTTAGTTCGAGGCTGTTATTGTACCTATATCAAAGATTCATCACTTCTAATGATATTAATTGTTTGATTTGAAGATTCCCCCCCCCCCCCCATCAACGATTTTGTCGTCCGGGATAAAAATTCCACTGACTTTGCAACGTTCTTATTTATTACAGATCCAATGCCTAAATCTTCTTGAATATTTCTGTTTTCTAAATCAACTTCTAGCAGAACTAATATTTTCTGCAAATTGCTTACGAATGGTCAATTTTTTCTCTCATCTTCGACATTTAAATTTACAGAACCAATTACTAGCTATGGATAACAGCTAGCTATGGGCATTCACCATACTATACCGGCCATACTATGCCGGTATAGTATGGTGAATGCCGGCATATGTCAAACATAGTTTATGATTATAAAAATGTCAAAGCCACAAAAGCATCTCGCGATATTTCATTGGTTGATAGCAGGCCTGATATAAAATATTAATAAACCAGTCCAAAGTAATCCAAAGCCCTACATATTTGCGTAATCTACTTCTTATTCACGATATAATCAACTAAAATTCATGATAATAGCTTTCGCAAAAAAATATCAAATGCGGAAATATACTATGTGTGTGAATGCAACACACATATTTAAGACAAAGCTTCCGATATTTCACATTATTCCGTGTAAACTGCAGGGGCATGAGATTAAGCTAAATGGCGTACTTTGAGCATTTCCCGCGTATATTGGCGGTGTGTTTGACTATATTTCTTCCGTGTTAAGAATCGTCATTTGATATTTTTGCGCCATACTATCTTCCAAAAATGAGATTTTATTTGACTATTTATATTTACATTATTTGGTAATTATTACTAAATTGATTTGTTAATAAGCATTGAATTAAATTTGATTCGTCAATTTATATTATATTACAGGATTGCTTATTGCATTAATTAATTAATTGAATTAATGGGATATATTAATCCGATAACAGAGTTTGTATTAAATTTGCGTGAAAAACGAATTCAATGGTGCGAAGAACTTGGAAATGTTTCGGCAACAACAAAATGTTCCGCTTAAGTTACTTATCCCAATTAACAAGCCAATTTTTGAAAACGGAACTAGTCATTCAAGCATTTAAATCAGCAGTGTATTCTACTGGTAGATACCCTTAAAGCAGCATAGTTTCTTACTTTTTCCGATAACCAACAGCTTCTTTTTCTCTTCACTCATACTGACGCAACAGAGAACAGTGACGCGCTCCTTGCAAGTTTTTGTTCCTTTTGCTTTTACAACCTTCAGGATATAAGTGTGCTCCGACAGGGCCCTAAAATAGACCCCCGTTTTGTCACCGTTGTACACGTCGGATGGGAGGTACAGAGCAATGAGCGCTGGCCATTGCTCCTCCAACCATAACTTTGGCTGATTCATGGTTGGTTCCATGAACCAATTGGTCCACCTCCCCATCTGCCTTGACATAACATATATTTTCTCTCTTCTTCCAACGATGAAACCAATCTTCAGTTGCAACAAAATCATCCTTCCACATCTTCTTGGCCAAGTTCTTAGCTTTCTGGCGCAGCAGCGGTTCGCATAGCCTTTCTCTCGCTTTCAAAAAACACTCCTTCAATACAAATTCAATATCTTTTCTTGTCCATCGCTTTTCCTTTTTCGATTTTTGCTCTCATTGCTTGATGTGACAGTCTCTAAGTCTTTAATAGATGTTATAACAGCGATGGCTACATACAATTGTCTCTCGTCTGACTTGGAATTTTTTTATTCTACTAAACGAAGTAGGTGATTCTAATAACCGGAGAGTTTCTGTGTATTTAGATACGAGCGTACGGGTAATATACAAGCGTACCGGGACCTAGGCATTTTGATTCCAAAAAGCGGTTGATTCTACTAACCGTAATTCTATTAAGCGGCGTCTACTAAATATGCATATTGCTACGAAGTATTTCAAAAATTTTAAAATTCACAAATATAAATCAGAAATATTTGCATATTTTCCTATTATTGGTACGTACATTCGAAATTAAATCGTTCATTTGCAAGAAATAAATAACTATAATCAAAATTTTATTAAGTAAATTGTCGAAAGAAACATTCGACACGATGTTGTTTTTCTAGTTTTTTCGTTCGCTGTTTTTCTCGGCACACAAACGATTTCGGATTATTTATTTTTCCGTCTGCACGAAATTTTTCGCGAATCAAATTTTTTGCGAGGGCGAACGGAAGCTGCCAGCCAAAACGCCAACTGAACCTAACGAAATTCTAAAATGAAATTTGCCTTACGTCATAACAACAACAACACTACATAGAATGTTTGGTTGTATGTGTGTTCGTTATATGTATGTACTACAACATGTGGATTGTGTAAATGTGTTTTTGAAATTCAGTCACACAGTTATCAATAGTCTAAATATTTCAGATTTTAGTTTTCATACGTTGAGGTGGTTTATTATTGTTAAAAGAAGAGTTGTCAACTCTTATCCCTGGAAACGAAAATCATTTCACGTGTACGAGTGAGGGCTTTGGTAATAATTGTTGTACTGTGAGGATAAATATTTATTCGTATGTATCGGGCTACACACTGGTGATCAAAAAGAAGCTTCTTTAAAATTACTTAATTTATTAACAAGAAATAATTGACATGAAGTAGGGCCGAGTTTACATAATGTAGTTTGTTTAAATATACACACAATAAAAATTATAAATATTATTCAAATAGAACGGCACCAGCTGATAAAATAATAGTCAGTTTTCAAGTACCAATTTGTTTTACTATGTATTTCAATGACGGCGTCTGGCTCTCAAGTTCTGGATACTAATCATTGCAGGAAAAAATAAAAAGAGACTAGTATATTATTCAAATTCTGTCTCGACTCGTATATTAACCAATGCAAAAGCATAGCGTAGTAAATAACTTACGCGATTTAGTTGGGTCGACTAAAAGCAGTGCAAGCGCAGAGCGCATGAGAAAAAAAGGTCAAATGTTATGCGAAAAACTAAGGCTTTTCACTATCGCAAGTCGATACGCGATATCGAATTCGATTGCGTGTATCATGCTCCCGGGTTTAAGCGGTTGGTAAAAAGATAATTGTCGAATACAGATTGTACGATGCTCTCTATCGTAGAGTAGTTGAATACATTGGGGTTGATTCTTAAGTTAACTTGCAGATGCATAAAATCTGATGGACTGGTTGCCTATGATATTAGTCTTGACCGCCACAGTGCATATTCAATAGCAAGTAAATGTACGTTGGATTCATGTCAGAATACTACAAAACAAACTTGAAAATGTTTGATATTCAAAAGTGATAAAGTCCTATATGTCAAAAGGAGAGACAAGAAGTGCTTATAAAATTGATTCGGATTCTATTTGTTAAGAATTTTAAGCTAGATTGGACAAAACGCGCGAACTTTGTGCACGAAATAGCGTAGGAACATAGCAAGCATCGAACTGAAGATGTTCGCTGTTCTGGATGAGGATTTACTTCTTCCTTTTCCAGGTTGTCAACTGTGTATAAAAGTGTACAAAATGGTACTTCTTTATATTTTGGTAGTTATAAAAAGTACAGGATTTATTGGCAGGACTTGTAGATTCTGTACACATAAGCGTCTGAAATTACTACGGGTTAGGTTATAAGGACCACGAGGTTCAGTTGTTACAATCGCTACTCAGATCTCTTGGAGTAAATCCTCAAGTGGGAGCGATTGGGAAGGTTCTGTTCCAAGCATCTTGTGACGTGAACTATCAACTCCTACAGTAATCTGAATTCTACGTAATCTATAAGATTTCGGAGTACTAACTGGTAATAACAAGTACTAAAGTTGTACTAACTGGTAGGAAGCTAATAAGGTGGCGGTGATTGAGAACATGTCAGAAAGAAAGGAAATAGGTCAAATTTTCGCAAGAATTAAGAAGAAGAAAGCAAGTGTCCAGACGAGGAGCACGATGATCTGGGACGGAAATGGAAACCTTGTCATTGCGTCTCGTAAAGTCGTTGACGTATGGGCTGACTATTTCGGGAAACTGCTGAACGAGACCAATTAATGCGGCATCGCCAGGGGAACAGGAGCACCAGGAGAGCGTCAATGGTGTAAACTTACCAAAGAAGCTATAAGGGTCAAAGAAGCTATAAAGAGCATGAAGAATAACAAGGCACCTGTGGTGGCGACCTAATTCCAGCGGAACTTCTGAAATAGGTGGAGAACAACTGCACATGCAATTACAGGCATTAACATGCAGAGCCTGGGAAGATGAACTGCCAAATGACTGGAATGTTGCCCATATCTGTCCCCTACACAAGAAGGGCTTCAAGACGGAGTTCGCTAACTACCGGGGTATATCCCTTCTCAGAACTGTCTATAAGATTCTAACTAAAATTCTAGCCAGACGACTCAGAAAGAGCAAGACAATTACTGATTTGTACAATCAGGTGCATCCTCGAGTTCACACCAGCGTATAAAAGTTGATTGGGCTTATCAGAAGGACGCTAGCTCAGTCAAGCACTCAAGTTACGGTAGCTGGCGAAGTGTCCAGAGAGTTTGGCAACGCAGGAAACCTAAGGCGAACGGATGTCCTCTCATGCAACCTCTTCAACCTCACTCTAAAGCGTATTGTAAGAAAGATTGAAGTGACCCCCCAGAGGAACTCTTTCCGTGCAGTGTCTAGCTTATGCCGATGACATGGACGTACTCACTAGAAGAGAGAGGGAACTAAGAAAGAGATAGGGAACTGTTAGAAGCTTACAACAGCTGGAGAAAGAGTCTAAAGATACAAGGCTTCAAGTGAACGTGAGCGAAACAAAGTATATGGTAATGTCCCGAACGGTGCCGCAAGCAGTGACACGACTTACCATTGGGGATCACCAGTTTGAAAGGATAACCAGTTTGAAAGGAGGCTACTTTTAAGTATCTTGACTCCATTATCACTGAGAACAACAACACACAGTTTGAAATATAAGAGCGCATCAAAGCAGGAAATAAGGTATTTTTCAGTCTACAACTTCTAAAATCTCGCTTATTGTCGTGGTAAACCCAAAAGGATTTATAGAAATGTCATACGGGCTGTAGCCCACATCTGTATGGGAGTGAAATGTGCGTGCTGGTTGCGCATAAGAAGATTCTACATATATGGGAACGGAAAATCTTGCGACGTATGTGATAGGGGCGTCTGGCTTATCAGAAAAAATGACGACATATATGAACCCTGCGGGAATCCTACGTAAGTGACTGAAATAAAAACAGCGCGGATTAGATGGCTGGGATATCTCCAGAGACTGCCAGAAGACCGGGCGGCGCAAAAGATGTTCACTCAACAACCGGAAGGGCGAAGATTATTAGGTTGGCCTAGAAAGCGCTGGTTGAAAGACGTTGAGGAGGACCTGCAAAGGATATGCGTTAGAGGTTGGAGACGATGTTGGAGTTACAGGTTGGAGTTCTTGATGTAAGGAAAATTAATTTTGAGTAAAAGCAATTGGGTAAGGTAGTGACTGGTAGTACCAGGGGTTACTTGACCAGCGCAGTGACTTCTCTAGCACTTCTGTAGCGCCGCTTCGAACAATTATTATATTCTAAAAACATATTTTCAATAGATACAAAACTTCCGAACAAGATCCCGCTAACAAAACGACTGACTATTTATTCATCGCAATTGCTGGTACTCATCAAATTTGGGCAGTTTTCCTACTTGATGCTGAAGCTCATTGGCCGCATATGATTAACGTAGATAATCGCCACCGTGTTTCCGGCACAGCACTATGCATAGCTGGTACCGGCTCGGAAGAAAACCGTAATAATGCACGCGCTGAAAGAGCAGCATTCGCACAACCAAGTGGTTTAGCAATATCCGCAAGTGATTCATCAGATGGCCATCGATGGATGTACGTAGCCGATAGCGAGAGTTCAGCGATACGTAAGATCGATTTGAAGACGGGTGCAGTTGGTGCTGTAGCGGGAGGAGATATTGATCCGAAGGTAAAAGACTTGATAGTAGTTTATGCCTAGGTAGATATGTAGATTCTGTTACACTAATGAAAGCATCTGTGTAAATAGTCTAAATGGACCTAAACTTTAAATTGTACATCCATGAAATGAATTCATGCTCGCTTTCACCATGGAATTCTCGGATGTACAAAATAGAATCGTTGTAGCATTTCATAAGTGTCAAATGAATTCCTTCTCAAGTCAATGAACATTTGTCATGATAAATATACATATTGCTAATTAATTAAAGTTTTTAGCACTTTAAACAATTTCTATTGTTTTGTACTATATCGTAGTGCGTAGCTAATAATTAAGTAAATTATAATTTATAATCCCTAAATTTATAATAAAGTTCATTTTATTGCCTTAAGATTGCAACAGGTGGGATGGTTTACTAATTAATTGTAAGTGGCGCGGTATATTTTTGTATCACCTTTTGTTGCATATTTTAGTAAAAACATATTCATCAGCTTGTTTCTGTTAAACTAATATTATTCTTTGTTAATAATTTTTTTGTTGACGTAATTCTCAGGCCAATTCTGATTTAAACTAGTGGACAATCTGTCATGACGACATAGGCTTCTATACATAGAAGCGACATAGGAACTACAACGTGGGAGCATAAGAATGGTGTAGAAATCATAAAAAGAAAGGAATTGATGCCACACGTAATAAATTTTGTTCCCTATGAAGAAAAAATCATGATGTTACAGCTAAGAACTCATCCCCGAAACATAACTGTAGTCCAGATATATGCTCCAACATCTGATACCAGTAAAGAAGACATCGAGAAATTCTAGTACGACTTAAATAACTTAACAGGGAAATTGAAAAAAACATGAAGTCACTATAATTATGGGCGACTTTAATGCCAAAGTCGGAAAATGTCAAGTCGAGGATATTGTAAAAAAGTTCGGGTTAGCTGGTCGAAATGAAGACCACAGCGCCACAATCTGCGACCACAATCTGTTGGTGGCCAACGTTCAGATTAAACTCAGACACGTACAGGGAAGCCAATACCCAAAAGACTAACTCTGAGAAGGCTGCAAATAACAAATAAATCAAATGGTTTCTGAAACATTCCGAGAGGCTGCAATAAAGGACACTGAGGAAGTTTGGAAAGATATAAAAACGGCACTACTAGAAGTTGGGAAACAAATAGTCGGGAAGCAAGAACAAACAGCAAGGATAGATTCGATGTCTATAGAAAACATTACATTGATCGAAGAGAAAAGGAAATATAAAAATAGAAGTAAAGTAAAGGATAATCAACTCAAAAGACAAATAGAATATGAAATCAAAAAAGCAAAAGAGCGCTAGATGGACGAAAAATGCCGCGAAATAGAAGAACTTAACTATAACCACGATTCAGGGAATTTACGTAAGAAATTAAAAGAAATAACTAAAAACTCATATCACTGAAGAAGATATCATTTATAACAAAAAACGTTCAGCGGGCTGTTACAGATAACAGAAGAAGAAAAGAAGAAAACTTGAGAGGAATACATAAGAATAATGTTCTCCGATAACAGAGTGGACAGAATAATCCAGGCACTAGTATCTTAAGTCTGATGTACAATACGCCATAAAATCGGCAAGAAAAAAACGAAAAGCTCCAGGCCCCGATGAAATTCCCGCAGAATTCCTGCAAATTCTAGATGAGGAAAATCTAACTCATCTAACAAGATTGTTCAACCAAATATATAGGGAAGCAGAAGTCCCAGAAAAATGGCTCAAATCGATAAATCTTGTGATGAGTTCAGCTTAATTAGCATGATGAACCATTCGCTTAAAGTTCTTCTGAAAATTATACAAAACAGAATTAACAAAAGATGCGAGGAAGAATTAGACAACGCACAATTTGATTTCAGGAATGGGGACCAGAGAGGCTCTATACGCAATGAAACTTCAAAAATGTCGAGAATATAACAAAAGTGTATACGAATGTTTTATTGACTTTCAAATGGCGTTCAGTCAGGTACAACACACAAAACTTGTAGATCAATTGAAAAGTATCAACGTGATATTAATCCCATAAAGAACACATATTTCAACCAAAAAGCTATAGTAAAAATAGATGAAGATAAAACTAATGAAGTCGGGATACAGAACGGCGTCAGACGGGCCTGCGTGTTGTCACCGCAGCTCCTCAATATGTACTCTCAGCGCACTCTATTTCAGAGTGCGTTATGAATTCCAGAGGACTGAGGGGGTAAAATTGGAGGTGAGGTGTTAAACAATATAAGATTTGTTTATAATACGGCTATTTAGCGGAAAGCATAGATGATCTACAAAATCTGCTAGAAAGTGCCAACAGAGAAAGTCAGGCAATTGGACAAAAAAGTACATAATAAATACGCACCTTACTCTTGAAATCAAGGAAATAGAACGAGTTAACAAATATAAATAAATACCTAGGTGCTACAATCAACTCACCATTAGACCAGGATGAAAAAATTAAAATATGAATCGAAATAGCGAGGAAAGGGTTCATAAAATATGCAATGATGCTTACTAACAAATACCTGAACATTTTAATTAGATTCAGATTCTTAGAATGCTAGGTCTGGTCTTTATTGTTGTATGGAGTAGAGACTTGAACACTAAAAGCTCTGGCAACAAATAGAATGGAAGTATTTGAAATAAGGCTCTACCGTCGAATGCTTAGAATCCCTTGCACAGCAAGAGGTATCTTCACAGCACATAAACACAGTATAGAGAGAGTTACTATCTTCACAGCATAGAGACACTGGCCAGGCCTTTGTTTATATCCCCTCTACCTATAAACGTTAGTTCACGTGCATAGCCGGTCATTGTTGTTTTGTTTTTATATATTTTTTTTGTCAAAAAATATAAAATATCTTGTAAATTTATCATAAAATATGCATATCGTATCCCCCTAAAATATCAAAATCAATATCTCGCTATAACTATTTGTTCTGATGTCTCAAACATGTGTGCGTAAGCTAGGCCACACACAAGGCAATAAATGTTTTTAGACAATAAAAAGTACCGGTATCACTTTTTTGAGAATATGAGCTACGGAGCATTTCTAACATTCTTAGATGAGATTACGGACTGCAAAGAATCCGCTATTGAGGACTGCTCCAATGATGAGGAATGCAATGTAAATGAAATATTAATAAACGCGCCAAACAATACTGAAGATTTTGATATAAACTCAATGCAGACGACTTATTGGAAGTAAATCAAAATGGAGTAGTAGTTTTTGCAGATCACATAGTAGAAGGAGACGAAGAAGCTTTAGAACAAGAATGTGAAAAAGATCAGCAGGTATAAGAAATTGGGGTCAGCATTGAGAAACTGCTTATTTCAAGAAAACAGAATTTAGACAAAATGTAGTAATAACAATCTACAAAATAAAAAGGAGTCTTGCAAGTCATATGGACCATCAATTCCAGAAGATTTAGAAGCACTTAACCGATTATTCTTGTACATTTTTCTTGGAGAATTGATTGACCATTTAGTATTTTATACAAACCTCTATGCTGTTCAGAAACATGGAGGTGGCCTTAGTATACCAACAAATTTGGAAGAAATAAAAGGTTTTTCTTGGCATAAATTTACTAATGGGTTTGAAAAAACTGAAAAGCATACCAGATTATTGGTCATCAAGAAGAGACTGAAGGGATTTGTTCATTAGTGACTGTTTGCCGAGAGACCGAAGGGAATTTCGTTCAATCTAAGCAAGAAAATCAAAATGTTGATAAACTATATAAACTGAGACCTATGTTAGTTAAATTACGAGCAACATTTATTAGGTCATACAGGCCAGCAAAGTTAAAGACGAGTCTATGATCGTTCAAGATTCCTTACGTCAATACAATACTATAAAGTTTAGATTAGAGCCTATGAAAGTAGATTTGTCAGCCAATTCCAAATTTATGTTGGAAAAGTCGGAAATGTTTCCGAGAAACGTTTAAGAACAAGTAAAGGATTTGACACAAGATTTGGTTGGCAAAGGTCATCATGTTTACTTTGATAAGTTTTTCAACTCTATGGATTTACAAAAATACCTCCAAGCTCATTTTATATATGCTTGTTTCCACAAGGGCTTATGAAACTAGATAATCAGCTGAAAAAGTAGTCAGTCGGATTGGAGAGTCAGCAAAGATAGTATCACTTTTATCAAATAAACCAGTGCTGTTTATCAGTAACCATCACAATTCGACACTTGTGGAAACTACTATCCTAAGAAAAGGATGGATGTGTCGATAAGATGGATATGTTGAAATCAATCGTATAGGAAATCAATCAAAAATTTAAAAAATGGTAGCATCAAATTTTATAGTATTTTGTAAACGTGTCATAAGTTAACTCATTTATAATTTTTAAAACTAAATTAGAAAGCCAAACTCTAAATCTAAAAAAGTAAATGGTCTTATTGGAGTCAATCCGAACCTTCCAAAAAGGGGAAGACGAAACACTGACGCATCTCCATTTAGCCACTTCAAGCCCACGGTTCCTTTAGAAGTTCGCTAGGTGCTCAACTTGCAGTAGGACTTTGCCTAAATGAGAAAAAGAATTGTTTCCAAGTATTTCATACAAAATAAATTTTCTTACTAATGTTTTATTCCATTTGCCGGGTGTACCAATTCATAGGACACATTCTGAAACCTGAAATTTCAGTGCATTGTTTCTTTCATGTAATTATAATATTTTGATACTTTATAAACTCAATGCATAAAAATGATAAAAGATTAATTTTATTAATTTCGGAATCAAACGTTTAGGATAAGGCTGTCTTAAGATGCCCAGCAAGTTCCTTGCTACAACCTGAGTATCGGTTCCTTGAAAAAACGAAAGAGTGAGACGCATCAGATTCTTTTCCGATAAAAATATTTTAATTCTTGGTCAAAGGTTTACCTGACGATTCCGAGAATGTTCCCGTTTTCGTTAGAACGGAAGTGCCAATCAATGTCCACGTACTGAAAATCGTGTCTAATAATGATGATTCCCAGTGGCAGATTACCGGACAGAGGGTATAAAGTGCGTGCCTTAGAATCGTTGGGTGCCTCATTCTCAAAAACCAAAATTTAATTTTAATTGTATGTTAATATAAGAATTATATAATAATAATTGATAGTAGGGTCAATAGAGGGGCTCCAGGTCAGGTTGCGTCTGGCGCCTAAAGATCCGTCACTGGTGATTACATGCCATCTCATTCCTTCCAAAAAGGAATAGTTATAAGTGCATCGGATTGCATGAGGCATTTGGTACAGACCTGGTTGTCAGGAAACTTTGATTTGTTTTCATCGAAGGAATTCCGGTCTCCAAATAGTCAAGATTTTTATCACTTGGGGTACAACATGTGGAGCGTAATTGAAAGGGTTACACACAGGTTTCGGCATCCCAATTACTGCAGCATTCGCGTTCGCCAATATTAATGTGGAATTACAGAGGAAGTCCAAGTGCTTCAAACTATAAGCATAAACTTTGTAGAACTTAAGAGCCAATTTAGATTACGTCTGAAATTCGGTAGAGACCTCTATTATGAGGGGAATTCGCATGAGCTGACGTTACAATGACACATTATCGTTTTTCATCATCATCATCACACAGCCAACTGCGTCCACTGCTGGACATAGGCCTCCCGTAAACTTTTCCATTTCCGACGG
>WYDF02255647.1:0-34195 GCA_009867245.2 Adranes taylori
AGGCGTACTTACCAACTTCCAAGAACCTGACAACATCCTGTTGCAGATTCATTAGGATGGTTTAAACACTACTTCGGCCTATTCATTCTTAAATTCAAGTTCGTTCAAGAAGTTTATCGTCGTCGTCATAAAGGGACAAACAATCGCTTGGAACCCGGTCTAATACAGAAGGGTTCGACATTAGTGCTCTATCACTTCGGTCAAAACATTCATACAATTAAGTTCGGTTTTCGTCACAAGGACAACCAATCGCTCGGAGTTTAAATAATATTTCAGGAACTTCATCCTCTACTAGACCTATTACTAGAGTAATTGTCCCCGTTGCTACCCCTTAAAAACGGGACGCGACATTATCATTTTTTTTTATGAAACCATTGTTAAATTGTGTAACACAAATCGGTGTGAAACTTAACTTGAGTTTTGTGAAACTACTGTTAAGTAGACATCGTTTATTTTAAATTGATAGAGTACAATGTGTTCAAATTGGCATATTGTTGCGTATTTTTTCTCCATGACAGTATAACAGGTTCAGTTTTCCCTAGACAAATAACTTCGCAACTTCTAATTTAGTCCACCAGACTATTTTTGAAAGGGGTCGTAGAATTATACGTAATCATTAATTTCCTTTTTATAAATTAAATATTTTATTATAATTTATTAAGAAACCCTAAACGATTTATTATATTCCAGAAAAAAAATTGGTTAATTATGAAAATAAGTTTTTGAATAATTGAGATATTTAAATTAAAAATATACCGGAAAAATGTTAAAACAAATAAAAAGAATTTGAATTAAACAAGAAATTAAACTTGAATAATGAAATAAAAATTAAACTTAAAATTAGGACTGGTTTAATTTTCCAATATGCCCTTAATTATTTAAATATTTAATTTAATAAAAATTGATTTAGAATATTACGGAATCTATTAAGATATATTGCAGTAACTCAAGGAAATTAAGATTAGGTCAAATAAGATGCGAGGGATTTAGTATTAACCCTATAAATTAACTCGTTTATTTTTAAAAATAATTAACAATATATAAAGAATCACCAAAAAATGTGTTAAAAGTTTAGAACAAATAACTCATGTACTAATAAGAAAAATAGAGATGTTTGAGTTCAAAATCTTTTAAAAGATAATTATGCATAACAAAAAAGTTCAATGAAATGCAAATAATTTTGCGAATAAACCATATCTAGATATATTATCAATAAATAAAAACAGTAGTACAACTAGATATGTTTATTTAAAATTAATATGTTATATTTTATTAAACGTCTGGTAATCTTGCAAAATCATCAAATTGAATTTTACGCACGAAGTATATCATAATAATTACTTTTGTGTTGTTTAATGTGTTCGAATTTTCAAATTAATCAAAAAAATTATTTTCAACTGACATTCCGCGCTCAAAAACGCAGGCTTCACTGAGCAGCTGCCCTACTTTTTTAGTTTCGCTGCTTGTTCACTGTCTTGCGCCGGTTTCCGTCTTATTTCTTCCTATTAAAAACTATCACTATCTCTGTACGCCCATTTTTCCACTATAACCTTGGCCGCGAGTGAACATCTCTTACCATCTCTTGCATGATTGGTGTCCCTTTACCGACTCGCCTTTTCATGGTCCTGCACTCCTACCACCCATTTCTATTTCTCACCAACAAGTGTTTAACTAATTCGCGACGATAATTAATAACTGATGGCATTTGTACCCGCTACAGACTTTAACCGAATCTGCCGGCTTAACCGCTGGCTTAACCTGAGCCCCTAGACTAGGATTACGCAAATTAACGTGAACATGAATATATTTTTCTCAAAAACGGATGCAGCTGCATTTTGTTGAATATCGGCAAGTAAATTCCCAGAATTTCTACTTAATAGAATTTTCGTCCAGTTCGAGTCTGATTTTAAATAAAACTGCAGGTCTAATTCTTGAAGAAGCTAGAATGTTTGTTTACAAACATTTTGCTGAAATTACAGCTGACACAAAAATTGAAAAATGTTAATATAAGGCCAATATTGCAATGTATGGGCACTGGGTGTACATATGTGGTCTTTTCGTGTATGAGGTCCTTTAGCACACGAGGCCGTGAACCGTAGCTTTTTCAGGTTATTGGTAAATCTGGAGTGATGGAACGTTGTGATGGGTAATACTTAGTTTTAAATTAAAAAATGAGTGAGTTACACTTTTTTATTCGTGAGGCCTCAATAGAGGTAACATATATGCGGTGAGGGAAAATAGTACCGAATTAAGGCCTCATAATCATGGAAGGGAAGAATTACGGTTTTTTCAAGTGAATTGAATCATTATTTATGCGGAGTTCCTCTCTTTTTCAAACGAGAAGTTTTTCTTGTTTTTAAAGGAGTTCCTCGTTCGTTCAAAAGAGGAAATCTTTAACCGATTTATTATATTAAGACTCGAACAAAGTGACTATAAAAATACCTATAAGGAGACATAAGGAATAAATATAAAAAATTTGTAATTGATTTGTTCATCCTGAAGCCATCATGTATAGTAGATTATTTCCGGTTGACAAATTTTGCACAAAATGTTCATATATGATCAGAGGGTTGGCCCAAATGTGGATGTCAAAACTAAAATCAATCGGTCTTTGCTTTGAGGTACTTCGGTTACAAAATATTCAAGTTTCCCAATATCTGTAAATTACTTTCTATTAGCAGAATGCGTTAAAATTTGGTGTGCGTCACGTAACTACATGTTTTGGCAGTGATAATGAGGGTGGAAAATTTAATTGAAATAAGTATTGCAAAGCTGTCGTATAAAATAACGCGCCTTCCGGTTGATCGATTTTGCACAAAATCATGCATATAGATGATGAAGATAGTCACCTTGCATAACATCTTATTCAGTAATTCTAAAAACATGTAAAGCAGCTCCATTGGATAGACTTTTGAAGACAATAAGCGGTCACTTCCGGTGAGCGGAAGTCGCTAAAAATACACAAAAGTTGAACTAAGCCCGCAGCCATATGCAAAATTTTAGTTCAACTTTTCTAAAACGATTAGTTAATCTTTTTAATTCGCCAAGAGAAACCTTCCGGTCACTGGAAGTGTCTGAAATTTTGCAAGTACGTTTAACTTTGCATAGAAATAGTTCATATCAAATTTGGTTGTAATCTGTTGAAATTGTAGTTTTACTTCCGGTGGTGACGTCAACTCTGGTAAGTTGATTTTTTCCAAAATCTACAGGAGTTGTTCTTAGATAGCGGTAAATACGTGTGCCAAATTTCATTGCAAGCGGTTGAACCGTTTAGACGCTTATATATCATACTTACAAACACACACCTACACAGACATCATTTAAAAATTGTCAAAACGGTTTCAGGGGACCTCAAAAGAAGATCTGTTGAAATTGGGGTATGTGAAATTTTACACGATTGCAATATTTTCCTTAGCATACATCACCGATGTGAACGGGAAGTAAATAAGTAACTCCTCGCATAATATAATTAATGTATTCATATTAAAAAAAAATTGAATAAGATGCCTGCGAAAATGTATACACGTACCGGAGATAATATTGCTTTAGTTACTTTAGGACCTATCGCTATGGAGCCAATACTCCCAGATCCTATTGGTAAATCGTAAATTGATCGTAAAAAATCTCATAAAATCACTGTATGTGGTTATAAAACTGTATGCAAAAGTTAATTAATTATACACGAACGTAAACACTCCGGGGAAATGCCGTTCAAATGCTCGGATTGCGATTTTGCGACAGCACGTACAAGTTTGTTGGTGATGAGAATCCACACCCCGAGATATCCACATAAATGTTCAGATTGCGAATATTTTACGCCGCGTGGACATTATTGAGACACATGCAATCATCATTCAAACAATAAACCACTTTAAAGTCAGGATTGTGATTTTGTCACACTATACAAACAAAATTAAAGAAAACGAGGAATTTCTATTTTGAAAATAAAGAGAAGCTCCTCTTTTCAAAAAATGGGAAGAACTCCTCATAAATAATAATTTGATTCGTATTTGAAAAAGGAGTAACTCCATCATTTCATGACATGGAGGCCTCAAATCTAGTACATCATAAATGAGAGATTCATCACTGGAACGGATGTGTATAATTTCTAACAGATTAGTATACAGAGGCAAATATAATAATACTTGTTTATGCATGTTTCAATTTAATATTCCATCGCATACTTTTGACGTCCCTCGTTATAAATTATAATAGCAAAGTAAACGTAATTTTGTTTTATTTTTGAAATGCAAAAGAAATAAAATAAAAATACGTCAATTTGTAATGGTAAGAAGGCACGCCTTGATGTGATGTCCCTATTGTGTTAAAAACGAAGATAGATTACATTTACAACAACAGAAACGAAACGAAAATCCTTGACATTATATTATACTACGTGGAAATTATACATTTTCATGATTGCATTACATTAACTACTGCATTAGATTTAACGTTGTTGCTGCATTGGTTGTTAGTGTATATTCTATAATACATTATTTATTGCTGGTTGTGGAATCATGTTTTTATATTAGATTTGTTTAATCAGATTTGGGTTAATGCGGTTTCTTATTAAACCCATATTTAATTATATCTTGTGTAAATAAAATTCATTTCTATATTATGTTACAACAATTTGTCATTAGAAAATTCATTCTTTACTTTTGTAATTTTATACTTTTAGTTTACTCCGAATGAGTTTGAATCCGATTTCATAGTAAATTAGATGCGTATTATCTGGCCAAATCAAATTGTCTAGTGTGATAATTTAAAGAATTTAACTAAGATACTCAGAATATACATAAATAATACTTACATAACTGAAGAAACCAGAATATAGTGTCCCGGTTTATTTTGGCGGAGGGACAGGATTGCTCTCCGAGGTGTCTTTAGTGAGAATGGAAATTTTTAGTATATGAGTTAGCGTAGCGTCCCCGCTATCACTCCTTGATACTTGGATTGGTTATTACTTCTAGTAAAATGCACTTTGGTTTAATACTTGTTTTAGTTTATCTACTACTACTACTACTATGAGTTATTATTTTAACAATTGAGGCAGAATATTTGTAGGTATAATCCCGTAGCCTCCTACTGGTCTAACGTTGAGTGTACCCATTCGATTTCATCTGAGCTTGATAACCTGAACAATTTAATGGTAACGTTCAACTATTAACAATAGTAGTTGCCTCTGGAGTTTGGGCTAGTAAAATGAAAAATTCGATTAAACTTAAATGAAATATTGGTACGTTTTAAAGAAAGTATACAAGTTAATAAAATATACAATTAAATAAAATATTCGTTTATACAAATAAAAGGCACCTTGTAAAATAACCATTTAACATAATAGTTATAACCAAATACTGCATCACAATAATTTACACAAAATGCCGTATATACATTATCGGTTTATTCCCTAACTAATTATTAATAAAGTTACTTACAGTTTCTCCTGTAGTTTCTACACAAATTTATTTTATAACTGTACACAGTTGCTTTAAATAATCCTTTTTCTGCTAGTTTAGATTTATGTTACTAATTAAATTTATTACTTACATTTGGTACATAATTATTTCATTTATTCCCTATAATCATTTCTACTAAATGCGACACTCTAATTTATTCATTACTTTATTTATTAATTAATTATAAATTTAATCCGAATTTATTCATGGATTATACGTTCAAAAATGAAACCGACATTGCTACTGCTCAGTTACTAACTTTCTCTCTTGTGTGGAGTGTATGCAAGGTTTTAAACATTTCTTCCAGTTACATAAATTCTCTCTCAAATTACAGGGATTCTCTATACTACTTTTTCCTACTTTAAATAATTTGCTATGCTCTAGTGCATTTTGGAACCAAATAGCTATGAACCCTATTCTGCTAATTATGTTTAGCTTTAGCTATCTTTAGCGAATTTACTAACAGCAATAATTAATTCTTAACCAATGACTGTTGTCGTTTCTAGGCACGTATACAACGTTCCGCTCTTCACGCTAGCACTCTTCATCTATTATTTGTTAATCAGATCGATTTTCACTCATAGCGATGCTATTAATTACCCAATCAGAGAGTATCTCCGCTCTTACATAAAATTTGCATAATTTACTACACGTCATTGATTTGACGTCACTGATTTTATTCCTTCCGTCGGGAGGAATAAAAGAGAATTGCTATTCGATAAAGTGCTAAAACAGGACTGCGGCTTAGTTCCGGTGTACTGTTTAATATTTGTTAAAATGTAGGTGGAATGAGAATGTATATAGATTGATGACGACATACTCTACTCACTGAGCGTTGACTATAAACTTTGCCAAAATAATCCTTGCAGAAGATACAAAAGACGCATATTATATGCTAAAGGCTTAATGAAGTAAATGAGAAATTTGGCTTGTAAATTAACTATAAAGAGATGGAATATATGGTGATAGGAGGCAGTAGCAGGAGTTGATCTAATGCTAGAAGATGAAGGGTCGGAAAAGTGCTGTCAAACTTACAAGTATATAGGAATACACCGGAAAATTGGGCAAAAGATATGGAAAGACGAAGTTGCTGTAAGACAGATGCACTTGCTAACCTAGAACATAAAAATTGCAAATTGCAACATCAATTTTATAAAATGGAGGATATACAAGATATGATCAAATAATAACATAAAATAATCAATTTCCTGGAATAATCTTTATTTATTCCTCATTGTTAACATTAGTAGTAGGCGAAGGCCGATTCTACCGAGCTCCAAGATCTTATCTCAATTCGTTCTAAAATTATCAGTGACGTCACGGCGGCCATTTTGGGCTTTAACACTATTCTTTAGATTTGAAAGCTAAAAAGGTGCGTACGCACTTGTAAAACATATAATTAAAGCTCTAATCAGGTATTTGGGGCTAATGAAGTGTCATTTGAAGCTAAGTATTCTAGTGCGCTTGGAAAAAGAAGAATTGGGTGAAAAATAATCGAAAATTAACTGCTAATAAAAAATAATTGCGATTTATAAGTAATTGGAAATTTATATTGAGCATAGTGTTGATCTTGCTCAGAAATTAGTTGTGTAAGCGATCAAACTGTGATAATGGATTAACGCCAATAGGCAATAAATACAAGATATAGACAAAATAGATATAACTTTGTTTTATTATTATTGTTAAAATAGATATAATTACTAGCTTAAAAATAGGTAATGAGATTGAATAAGTATTATACAAGATACTGAATATTTACAATAGATTAAACAATAAACTATATTTGACTATATAGTTAATAACTATGATTATATTATATAAAAAAGTAGATAGTCAAAAACAAGAAGAACAGTATCGAGACCTCTGAAAAATGTTCTATAGAAATTTGTCTTAGATAAGAAATTTGAAAAAGTTAATGAGTTAATAAATACAATAAACTGAAATGACATAAATAGTTATATATAAAAAAAATATGTCTAACACTCTTCTTCTTCTTCTATCTCAGATAAAACCGAAGAGGGAATATTGTAATGCTAATGTGGATATTTCTAATGTGGATATTTCATCATCGAAAATGTATCTCTTGTCATCGTAAGGAGATAGGGCTAAATTATTTTGGGTCTGAGTGAAAATGTCATGTCCTGTAGATTGAAAATTGAGCTGTGTTCGATGAAGCAATGTTTTTGAAACAAACAAATTAGAAAATCTTCAGCTGAAATATTATTTTTGACGACATTCTTTTTAATACCATTAACTTTTTTCAATTTCATAACTGAAATTTTCGATCTCAAACACAGAAATTCATACCTTAATTTATCACCATATATGCCTTTCATGCGGACAAAAATTTGTTTTATTAACAAGTGGAATACTGAATGGATTGTCTTCCACTAAATTCGATGTATCAAAACGGCCAATCTTTAGTTTCATGTCATTATATATATTATTAGTCTGAATACGTAATTTAAATTAATCTGTGTCCCTATAGCACAGTTGAACTTTTCAACCATACATTGGTTTAACAAATTTATAATAAAAATCATAGTTCTAGCACGGCAAATCCGATGTAAATTGGTTTATCATAGAAGCACTTAACTGTGGACAAGTGAATAGCGACAAGGTTTTCGGAAAAAAATGACAAAAATGAGCCAAATTGAAATGATGGAATTGATGATGGTGTACGCAAAAAGGTTGAAGAAGATGTAATATTAAAATGCTATAAAATTGAAAAAATGATGGATTGTTGCGATTCGATACAAAGCACAAGAATGTAGTGGTAATTTTTAAATGAAAGTAAGAAATGTTTTATTGTACAGATCTATTGTAAATATATCTTTATTTGACTAAAATCGGTTGATTAAAATAAACTGGTTTTATTGCAAATGGAGATTTATTTAACTGCAAGTGTGTGTAGTTACAATTAGCTTTCATTAGGCGTCAGCAGCTCCAATATTTGCTAGTATCATTAATTTAAAAAATCTATATGTACATAGAGCTCACGCACGCAATATGTACATAGAGCTCAGATCTCTCGCTATTTCTATTCGCTGTACTATGTTTAAAAATATAAAACCGTAAATGCCCTGTCGTCAGCCATATTGTATTTTTAATTCCCAACTGTCGAACGCAAAAACTATTTATGTTAATCCCAAAATAGCCGCCGTAACGTCACTGATTATTTTAAAACGAGTTGCGAAAAGGTTTTGGAAGTTCGGTAGAATCGGACCTTGTTTACTACTAACATTGTCCCCTTCAATGTAATTCCTATTTGACATAATACATTCAATAAACCCATAAGTGGAGGGCGTAAAAATCTCTCACCATTCAAGGGCAATGAAGGCAAGTTCACCAACCTGTCTACGGGTGTTGTTCGAAAACACCGATTCACCAAAAAGCGAAAATCAATAATAAAAAATTGTCCGCGAGAAATTTGACGAAACAGAGAGAACATATTTCCCTTTTTAGATATGTACCTTTTTTGCTTATTTTCTACATCGATGAAAGATCACAAAAAATGCGAAAAACATCTGGCTAGGACGAGGGGCTATAAATGATTTGAATCCCTTCTCGCAGATATTTTCGTACTACTTGAACAAAGCAACATAAAAAAGAAGACCATAAAAAATGTGCGCGATGTATATTCTTCACCTCTCTTTCTCAACTGACTCTCTCTAACACATCCGAATGTGGGACGTAGTTGGTTTTGCAGCGGTTGTCTAGATGCCACTAGATTTTGTAACTGATTTAAAATGAAAAGTAACTAGATTTTTAACCAGATATTACTAGGGTCAATATAAAAATAATGTAGAAGGGCGGTCTAAAAATTTAATATTATTTAATGCTAGATGTCACTAGATTTGGTAACCGGATTTAAAATCAAAGTAACTAGATTTGTAGCGATTTATAGGTTACGCTAGTTTTATTTAATTTACCCTAAATGGGTAAATTAAATGGCTAATGGAATTTAATCGTCGAGTATTTGGCGTAATATAATGGAACGAATGACTTCCAGTATATGGAAGATGGGGTGGCGATCACGGCACGCATTTCTTAAGCTTGAATAAGGAATTGTATGCTACTCCAAAATCCGGATAGCGAAACATTTTTATTATCGTTTTAACTTCGTTGGCACAATATGTTTTGAAATATTTTGGAGTTGGAACATAAATGTTTGATTTTAACTTAATGTAAACTCTTTGCACCATTTTTTTCACAAGTGAGAAATCGCCTGGACACCGGAACTCAAGTAACTTTATTGACAGCTAGCAATAACCTACATTACCAATTTGGTCGCAGTTATCAACGTACGTTTGGGGATCCATCTGCCAATAAAACAACATACACTTGAAACAACAAAACAATAAAATGAAAGATTTAACAGTTGTATTCCTGCAACCCCCAACATTTTACAATTGTGCGTATTATCTGATCATTCCTCGTACAAAGCAAGTATGAAAAGGAGGTGTGGTAGATTGCGTAGAAATATGAACAAAATTGATACCTTTGGAGATGGATATTTGGAGATGCAGTTGTGGTGTGGAAAAAGTAGATAAGTCTAGAAATAAAACGATTAAGGAAAGAATGGGAGTCATTATAAATATCATCTATTCAATCGAATGTAGACGTCTAAATTGGTATGGACGTCTAAGATGAACATAGGAAATAAGACAGACCTCGATTATTTTAAAGCAAACGAGAGTGAACAACTGTCGTAAAACTTTGTGTCTACTCCAGTTGTGTCTACTCCAATTTTTGTTTGATAACCTTAGTCACACAAATTGTTAAAATTACTTACTTTGTTTAAGCTTTAAATTTATGAACAGTTGAATTGATTACTTTCAATGTATTACGTAATGCGACCTTAATATACTCAATGCATTAAAATATTAGTAATATATTAAGTTATACATGAAATAAATCAGATATGTTTTGTACTTTGAACGTGACCTAGACTAAACTTTTTATTTCATATTATACTGAACTGGTACTTTTGCGACTGTATTTCATACAACACAATTAACTTATCAAAATATTTTTAATATGCATAATTTATACTAAATAAAACATATTAAATCTTAGTTATACGAGAACACTTTGGATAAAATATTTTATATATTTTGACTGTTGAAGAGACTGAGAGATCTAATGCGGTATAGAGATCATTTTCCGGGAAAGTAGGAAAGCAAGGCTAACAATAGACTACATGTTAGCAGAAAGGCTCATTAAGTCGCTTCAAATAACGCAAATATAAGAAATATATAAAAACGTACATATAAGAAATATCATAGCAAATTCATGATTAATTAGAAGTGCCTTATTTGTTAAAACTAACTTTAAACCTTAAACAAATCGTACTGTAAAAAGAAAGAAGAAATCGAACATGATTGTCCTGCAATGCAAGAAATAAAAGGAAATATCAAAATAAATAACTGAAACCCAATATTTTTGGTCTTATCTGAATCAATACAAAATAAGAGCAGTATCAACGTACAAACCTGGACTAATTTATTTATCAAATTTGGGAATCTTTATATTTACAGCTACAAGTCCCGCAAAATATCGTCGTCTTCGCCATTCGGATTCGGCCCCGAACGCTATCTAAAGTTCCTTGTCTCGTGCTGATTTTTTTTTTGTTTTTTATTTATATCGCCCGCTCTCTTTTCCCTGTATCTCGGTCGTCTCTTTCTGTTCTGCTGTTTGCCTAATTAGAGATCCACAAAACGTACATATAAGAACATAAAAATATATAAATTGACGAAATGATCACGACACGCACCTCACGACATTGCGTACAAGTCATAACATTAAATTATATTTTATTTTGCTGTTTGATATACAATGTGATTATTATTTAACGAGCCAACAAAAAAAGCACAGATTTGAATTATGACATGATATTTTAATAGGAGGAGTTATTTATTTATATTTAATGTGGGTGGCATAATTTTGTCCATGTTATAGAATTTGTACTAGTCAGGGTTTTACAAAAAAATCGTATCATGACAATTTTTACCTAGAAAATGCATATTTCCAATAGTACATAAACTGATTACATCTAAATGTAATGAGTCGATGTCATTTACAGATCTCATAATGCTTGTCACTTTATCCACAAATCCAAAGGATTACGAAGGATTTTCAATCATTCACAACTGTTTAGGTACTCTAAACAATTTTGCAGGATTTTTACATAACAGAAGATCATAATAATGGAATATGAAGTATTAAATTCATTATTAATATTCTTATTAATTATTTAAACTCTATTTAATTTTCATTTGTTTTTTTTTTTATTTTCTTTGTCGATTGCCGGTCGATTGCTCTTCGAATTGAGCTAACGGTCACTTATTCAACGACACAAATAATTCTTAATATGTATTTGTTTTTTCGTATCTAGTAAGATAGGCAACTTTCATATCAGGATTTGTTCTCGCCACCTGTTTGCTACCATCGATCGATTCATTCGTCATCGGGTAGATGGAGACTCCTGGATGTTTTTATTAATTTCTTTTCCGCTTTGCTAGCGGTCGCAAATATTAATTTTTATATTATAATTCAATAATGCCAGCATGGAGGTTTATCAAACATTCAATTAAACATGCGACCGCCAACAAAGCGGACAGGAAATTAATAAAAACATCCAGAAGGCTACATATACCCGATGATGAATGAATCGATCGACGGTAGCAACAGTGGCCAATACAAATCTTGATATATAAGTTGCCAAATCTTAATAGATACGGAAAACAAATGCATATTAAAACTTATTTGTGTCTTCAAATAAGTACGCGTTAGCTCAATTGGAAGAGCAATCGATCGGCAATCGAGAGGTCCGGGTTCGAGTCCCGGACGGAACAAACATTTTTTCGAGACACAAGTAATAAGAAATATTAATTTCATAATTTACTCTATTAAATAATGCCAGTGTGGAGGTTTAACCACGAAACATCAAATAGTCAAATAATTAAAATATCCAACAAAATATCAATGTCCATCAATGAAATGTTTTTTTGTTTGACTTGAAGAACAATTCAATCATCGATATGCACATCAAATTGCAATCCTCTATCAATTGGTGACGAACACAATGTGATGTTTTAAATATAACTTACTTTAAGGCCGGTGTTATTATAGCGCTGGGCCTAGTCGTTGAAAAGGATCCTCCTATAATTTTGGAATGATTTCTAGGGAGTTTATTTTATGATTGTTTCTCTGAGATGCGGTTAGTTTCTTATTACCGCTTTGGTTTGCATAATATTTGTGCTTTTATGTATATGCTACTATACGAGGTATAATCAGATAATACGCGGAATTTCGCGGGTTCCAGAAGCCGAACTCTCAAATTTATGTTGTTGTTTTATAGACTGATATTTCTATAACGCTGTCAGTATGGTTACTTGTGCCTTGATGCCTCGACAATTTTTCAGTTATAAAACAAATGGAACAAAGTATTTGCATAAAGAATACAATAAAATGCATTGAATGATTTAGGCAATTCTTTTATGAATAAAATAAGCATCTATGCGTCGTGCAAGAGTTTCCTAGAGGGCTTCGAAGTTGTCGAGGATGACTAACATCCTATTCGTCCTAACACATTAATAACTGCTCATAACATCGAAAAGGTGGAGAAAATGGTTATGGACACCCGTCGATTGCTGTTAATGTTGACATATCATTTAGTTCATGCAAAGCTATTATTTCAGATGGTTTGGGTATGAGACAAGTGGCAACAAATTGTTTTCCCAAATTGTTGAATTTCAATCTAAAGCAGTGTCGAAGCAGGTCCACAAAGCAGAATTGCTCAAAGAAATCATATCATGGGTGTGTCGAAACTAAGACCCAATCATCTCAATGGAAGCTTTCTGAAGAGCCAAGAGCCGAAAACAGCTCACTAACGTCGCTTGAATGTCAAGGTTCTACTCCTTCGACATTAATGGCTCATGCCATTTACGTCAATCAATCCAAAGCAACTGTTAGAATTTGTGGCGAGAAAACTCCTGGCGATTGCACTACAATGATGCACATGTGCACACTGCGCTGCTTGTTTGTGAATATTTAGACCAAAAAAACAATAACATTTTCAGCCGATATGGCATTCTGGGACTTTTTTCTATTCCCGAAGATAAAAAACATCGAGCATGAAAGGACGATGTTTTGCCGATATTAATAGAATCGCTAAAAGACTTAAACGTCATATCGAAAATGGTTTTGAAGACCTGAAGAAACTCTGGAAGAAGTGTATTATGTGGGGATTACTTTGAAGGGGACAGTTTTAACATTGAAGAATAAATAAAGATTATTCTAGAAAAATGATAATTCTGCGTATTATTTGATCATATCTCGTATATAGAAACATATAAAGGGCAAGGTATCCATTACAAAACTAATCACTTGCATGTAATATGTATTACGTATGAGTCATAATTCAATAAAATTAAACCTGTTCACTCGTTTGCCTACAAGTATTATTACTCGCGTATGATTCACCTGGTATACATATACATTCACACCATTAATAGCAGAGATAATAAAACAAAAACAAGAAACCTATTGAATAGAATTATAATTCATTTTGATATAATATTCTCTTGATTTTCTTATTGCTGTATTGCACCGCGTGCTTTTACTATCTTGCCATATCTTGTCTATCAATTCTCTTGTCGTATCACCTCTTTTTCTTCTTTCATCTTTAAGGCAGAAACACATATATCCGACTTGATTCCATCAATCTGAATCGAGTCCTTTCGTCCTTTAGTGTTAGTAAATGAGCTTGTTAAGTTGACGTGTTCTCAAGCAATGCAATGTTAGAACGTTTATTAAATGTAAAAATTTAAACTTATTTAAAAAAATAATAATTCAAATAAATAAATAATAAAGTAGCATTATTTTCTTAATTGGGTCATTCTGTAAAATGCATCTGATTATGACGTAACAACTACTTTGTATAAGTATGTTTAATGATCCACAAAATCTGCAAAAATCAGAGATATGAATTAAGGAGGTTCATAACGTGATTTGGTAACAACTTAAAAGGACGAGAAAGAAGGAAGGAGAATATGCTTTGAAAGCAGTATGTATCTTGTGTAGTATAAGGTGGAGAAAGATCTTGAGAACTAAATGGCGATGATTGGTCCCAATCAAAAGCTGAGAGATGAGCAGACGAATTATCCACTGTAGGGGATTTTAGCAACTATATGTTAGGAAAAGCTTTTTTTAAGAGGAAGAAAAATGAGCTGAGTTGGTCAGTTTCTTGTCTAAAAACTCATCAGAGTCGCTATCTCAACCCGAAAGAAGTTGGAATTGTCTAGGGGACATTTCGATTATCGGATTCTCTAACAATAAAATCGCATTGGAATTATTCTTATGACTTATTATTTATATTTTTTCTCGGGAAAACCCTAGAAGCATCATAGAAGGAAATCCCTAGAAGTACCTAGAAACCTCACATAAGCTCCAGAGACTGTTACTAATCAACAATCATCAAGTCCACAGTTCTTCCTAGATTTCCTACACACCTAACCCAACGAGTCAGTGATGGGTTTCTGAAGCGGAAATATACCGATGTTAACTATACTAGAAGAAGAAGCTTTAAAAAATAAATGTGTATTAATAAAACAAAAATTCTGTCATTTACGAATAAGTTTGAAAAAATAATTGCATGTTCCGAAGATATGCTAGGAAAGGTAAAAAATATATGCGGAGTTCGAGACAAGCAGAGTACAACCAAATGAATGACAGATAAATATAGAATGTTGATTCAAACGAAATACCAGGGACAACGGAAGAGGAGAGTATTGTCAAGAAGAATTGTGCTAGCGCTCAAAACTATTTTTTTTGTGAGACGCAGATCGAAAGCTGAAGTAGCCCCTTTGACACCTGAAATTACCGTGGCAACACTTGCACATATCTTATGATAGACCCGTTCAGGTCATTTGCTTTACTCCCTCATTCCAAGTGGACTGAGATTCTCTTGGATTAGGGGTTCGGATGAGTTGTTTTCTTATCTTCTATGTGCACCAATTAGCTATGCCTCTTTCAGGTTATTATATTAGTATTCTCATTTCTGTAGTAGATGCTTTTGGTTTTAGCACCTTTCTTATAAATATGTTTACGGTGTTCCATTTCTCTCTGTTTCTATCATCTGACCGATAATATAAGGCTGTCGTCAGACTGGCTGATGCCCATATTATGTAGTTTAAAATTGTGTGCTCCGCGTCATACAGAGGTAAACGCATAGCGAGCATATTGCAATATGCTCTGGGTGACTTTGCACAGAAGTTTCTTTTTTTGTGTCCGACGGCTTCCAATTCTAGGCATTAGCCGAGCTAGTTGAGAAGCTTTTTCTAAGGTTCGATAAGCTGCATCGTGTTGGTGCGTTAACCTCTTAATTCCATCATTTAGGTAAGTTGAAATTTTGCTCCTAATCGGGGATTTCAGTGCCAACCAAAAGGGCCTTGACGATGAACGTCTTTAAAGTGTTACAGGAAACTTTGCAACAAAAAACAGATAAGAGAAAATTGTTAGAATATTGCGCAGAAACAAAGTGGCTTCTTTATTGCCAATTTGAATTTTAATCCTTTCAATGCCACATAAAGAATAAAAATAGCATTTTCTGCTTTTTCTATTGATCTCGTATGTTTTCTTAAGCATGTCGGTCGAATTGGCGTAGCCCATATTCTTCCTATAATGCCCTTGACTTTTCTAGTCATCAAAACTGAACGTTTATCCATGTATCTTACCACAGATATTGAGTCGTGAGTGACCCCTACATCACCCTTACCCCTTTTCATTGCCTTATCTGGTTTGAACTCTCGAGGTATATGTTTTTGATTATTTTGAATAATCAAATAAATTCCCTGTGCATAAATTTTCCAGCATTGCATCTTGTCTGATCCTTTATTACACGAGGACCTAATTTTTCATTATTGTTTTCTACTTTGCTCGTATAAACCTGAAATTCATCTGAAATCAATATATCTAAAGTTACTTGCCCGATTTTAGTAGAAGTATTTGGTATGTACTGTGTGGTATACGACCTCCCTGTGAAACAAATGATATACTTAATCCAAAAATGGCCGAACCTTATAAAAGTGGACGTACTTTTCTTCTCTACATGCTCTTCGTCATTTAATTTTCAACATTTCGCAGTTTGAAATCTCTCGGTCTGCAGTCTAAGCGAACGCACTCTAAGCAGGCCAATTTCTCGGTGTACAGTCTAAGCGGAATTTCTAGTGTTCAGCAATCTAAGCGATTTAACCACAGGTAGTGAGCAGTCTAATACGTAGGAACTGAAGAAACCTTGAAAAGGCGAAGGATGCCCAGTGCATCCAACAGCGTGGGATTTGTCTAACTAAAACTCCGCTCTCTGTTGGAATTGTGTAAATTGGGGGATTGAAGTATGTATTAAAGGAGGCTTTAGGATTTATCATCCTCTTCGGCTTGGAACTGGTTGAAGCACGGTATCATCTAGGTCATAATTACCCAACAGGAAATCAAACCCATTTTTGCTCATTTATTGTGAAATATTTGAATATCCAATTTCTGGACGTGCCAAACTATAGTCTCTATAACTTGGTAGGTTTTCAACACACAACAACAAATTAATTACAATGAATATGTTCATTTCTTTTGCATTCGTAGGTATAACTTTTTGCTTTTGTTTGGTGTTTGATACACGATGTGGTCAACAAATTCTTCTGTGAATAACAGTTTAAAATACTGTCTGTGTAATACTGTTTCATCGGGAATGTTTGCTGGTCTAAGACCTTCTGAAAAACTGATCTAAGGAAATGTCGTCATTATTTGCGATCACGTGAAAATATTTTTGGCTACAAGATGGGCAAGTGGGGTATGGTCATTTCCATCACCACTGTTGTCGCTCTTGACAGCATCTTCATGCAGGAGTACAGTTTGAGGACTCTTAGGGTAATTCTAAAGAGTTGAAGACTCCATCTGGCTCAACTTCATTGTCATCTTCACTGCATGTGGATTTATTTCCTGATGGAATTTCCTCGAGCACACGGAAAACATGGATTTATGCTATCAAAACATATCCGGGTCTAGAACGCTTTATTGATAGAAGTGCGATGAAGCTGGAGAAAACCCATCGAATAGGCACACAAAAAATTAAAAATGGAACTCTCATTCAAGTGAAGAGTTTAGTGAGAATATTATCACTATTTTGGAGAGTATCGATAAACGAGTTAAAACTGAATCAGACCTAAATGAACTATGAAAAACGTTCAAAAATATTTTTAAAAATAAACCAGCGAATCTTACAAGTACATATGTCTCTGGTTTATCATCTTCGTTATTAAAAGGCAAAATGATAAATAGTGGCTTTGCTTTTTTACTCTACGTTAGATCTAACGTTTCTAGTATTATTATGATTATTATATGACTAACTGTAGTTGTTTTATGATGTCTTAGAAAACTTCAATATATTATTTATTATATCAGATCTACGAAGAATTGTATTTAATTCTTGCAATGTATGCAACTTCAAGCAATAGTATAGTAAATTATTTTAGATGATTAGTCATTAGAGTGGATGGAATAACGATTATAACTTTAATTGCATCTATAAAGGCTATATAGTCTGCAGTATCATAAAAAGAGGTAATGATATTTGAGAAGATTGTATAGCTCCCTTATTGTACTATGGCCAGTGATACCCCGCCTTCTTAGCTACTATGATTATTAATAGCCTCTTGGTGCTCCCAATGCAAGATTATAAGAAAGGGTTTGCATTTCTGTTTCACGATTACTTTCACTGGCTAAGACTAAAACCCATAATTTACGCATCAATGATATCCCCTACTGTCCATGGTACAGTACAGCAGCTCTACTCTCAAAACTAATGGAATGCGTTTTATATATTGTATACTGGGTGTCGCTTCTATAATATTGTAGTAGACTACAGTAGAACTATATATACGAAATTAGAACTTTTATAATAAATAGTTACGTAAAAACGTTGTGGGACCGTTTTAGATTATACAATTTTTTCACACACAAATTTTGGTTAAACTTTTAACCAGAAATAAAAGGTTACCCACATACGATTTTTTATTTGTTTGGTGCATTCACCAGTAAGTAGAACTACATATTTGATATTGGCGAATGCTTAGGAGTGTACACCTTTGCTCAGTAAAGTCCGAAGCATTCACCAGTCCGATTGCTTTTTTGATAGAATTCAAAAAATTGGAGAATGTTTACGGGTCGATAATCGAACAGTTTTTTGCTCATAGTTCGCATATTTTCATAGATCTTCGTGTATAGTTGTGTTGGGTCTGGGTCTGATCCTGATGGTGTTCAAGTGATATCTGTATCTTATGTTTATTTTTTGATTGTTGAGAGTTTCCCTTCCTTTATGGCGTCTAAGCGCCGGATCCCACCATTCTTATAGCTAGAAGAATTCGGAAATTTTTTAAATCAATGGAATTCATGTCCTCGTTATGTTGCACATAAATTATATATGCATTTAAGGAATGCTAAAATAATATTGGATAACATTTTCTGCTTCTCGTATCGATCTCATATATTGTCTGGAGCATGTCGGCCGAATCGGTGTAACCCATATTCTTGTTATAATGCCCTTGACTTTTTTTCTAACTGTATTTGTTGAACCTGAATAATCAAAATTGCTAGCCATCAAAACTGAACGTTTATCCATGCATTTTACCACAGATATTGCGTGATGCAGGACCCTTACATCACACTCGTCCCTTTTAATTGATGGGGTAGCGGGCCGATCTCTCGATGTGCAGTCTAAGGCGAGATCTTTTTGTTGAGCAGTCTAAGCGATTCTACCATAGGCAGCGAGCAGTCCAAGCGTATTAACTAATTTGTAATGTTTTTTTTTTAATTTATTTTACATAGGAAGTGGAGAAACCTTCAAAAGGCGAAGAATGCCCGGTACATCGAACAGTGTGGGATTTACCTACCAAAATTCTACTTCCTGTTGGAATTAGAATTGTGTAGATAGAATGTATCAAAATATTGGTGAATGTGTTGGAATCGATACTCGGACACTGTTTTGCTCATCGTTCGCATATTTTTGTAAATCATCGTGTATAGTCATGCTGAAAGGAATATAAACAAACATTTTGACGCCGCATTTTCTCTCATACGCTAATATTGATTTGTCCGCTATGTGTGTCTTCTATGGGCAACAAATAACTTAACTAATGGCTCGGATAGATCTACCACAAAGAGAAATATCTAAGGTCGACGTAGTTTGGCGGATCTCTTTGGAATCGTTTCATTGTTATTCTTGTTACTTTTGTGGAATCCGCATTTCTCTGCCAACTTTTTTTGATGTCGGTCCCCTCTTATTTGCATAAAAAGACTGCTAATCATTTTGTATCAAAAGAGTCCGCAGAAGTTAAAGGTGCGTTTTGTAATACTTAGCTATTACTCTTAAGGGCGCGATTTGATCTAATGGCCAATTGTAACTCCGAGATGCCCGATATTCATTTGCAACAATAACGAAGGCCCCAATACAGAATTGCGTCTCCTCGATATTAGACTGTATTGGCATTTTATATTCGAATGTTGCAGGAGTGATACACTCTCCGTCCATCGTGTACATGGCGAAGCTTTACGTTGTCAAAATCTCCAGAATCATCGAATCGAAGCAGTCTTCTGCTAAAATCTCGAAAAAGTAGAACCAAAATCAATAAGAGATGACTGTTAGGACCTTTACAATCATAAAAAATGAACATCGTAACGGCTTACTAAAAATTCTCCGAAAAGAAAACTCTAGAAGTATTGCTACCAAAATTCTTAAAATTGTGGAATCGAAACCAATAGAAACGGGCGTTTGAAACCGTTAAAGCCACAAAAAATTTTGTTACAATTCTTTGGAGTTATAAAGACCAATAAATTGCAAACAAAACGATTTCAAAGTCTATGTAAATAAAACACATAGCTAACTAAATGTGTACGAAATTGATTATCAATAATAAATAAAATAATATAGAAACAAATTTTCGTGTATACCTTTTCAACGTTGTGAAAAATTGGACACCATTTATATTTATCAGAGTGTGTGTGTTTGTAAAAGAAATATCTTGGGATTCCCCTAAGTATATCATATTTGCGTTGAGCATTCCGCGCAGTAAATAAAACCCAACTCCATATTTGGCAAGATATAAGATAAATCATTTCCAAGGATTTTCCTCATTATATCGTCAGCAAATTAATTAATAATGTATCAGAAATATTACGCATAGTTTTATTTATTTTCACATTAGCTGACAAATAGTACCACCTCTTATTGTATTCGGCAAGGAATAGGTTCCTTAAGATGTCGGCTGGCCGAATATTATGACCACTGAAGATTTGCGTGGCTTACATATTAGATTTCTTATTTTACACGCCATGGAAGACTCAGTTTTTTTTTGGATTTCTTCAGTAAAAATTAATCCGATGTAAAAATGACATACCTACTAATCAAATACATTTAGCACAATTTATCTAAGCTTGGAGTAATAAGTTATTTTCTAAAAAAAATAGCATGGCAGAGAAAGTGTTAAAACAGCTCATTGGTAACTATTTAACAAGTTGATATATTCTGTTATAACTAGATAAATAGTAGATTAAACTGTAGTTAAATCTTTTTCCCTTAGTTTTAAAAGCAATCAAAGAAAACACAATTTTTCACGAAGAAAAGTTTTAACAATTGAACGTAAAAAAAACTCAGCACCCGTCGCATTTCCAAGACCATTAAACGAACAAACAAACTACAAACGATTTGTCAACCCTATGAAAAAAAAGTACGATTACTATTTGAAACATCAAGTCAATGTTTCATAGCTGATAAATCTTACGACGATACTGTTATACCATTTCAAAACACTTCTGATCAATCAAGAATTTGATGGAACAGATCTTAGCTATATTAACCTATAAATCTACCAATTTGATAGGACGCACAGAGTAGGACGAATATTATGCTTTTCGACAAGCTCTATAACAAATTCCGAGATAGATAAGTCATAAATAGAAAGTCCCTTGAAGAGAAAAACTCCTTTAGCTCCCTTAAACCCTTCACCAAGAATTTGATAATTTTGATTATGTCTCCACTTATGAAAAGATTCTATAAAAAAGTAAGTTTTTTAATGATGGTGATATGGACAATAGTTTCATTTCCAACGAGGCTGTAACAAAGTTATTTGGATCTGTCATTCGTATAATAATGATGTAGGTACGTATCCGCTGCGTGCATAGTACCGCGAGGCATGTAGTTGAACGCTCAGTCTGATGTTCGTATACTCTACTGCTTACTGAACATCCAAATTAAAAGCAGAAATGACAATCCGTCATCTGCAGTTCTTTTAAGACAATTTCTCAAAATGGGCGCAGGAATGACTCATCACCCCTAATCCGGATAAAGCTCAAGCTATCTTCATTTAATATCCGAACCATTTCAAAAAGAAACACCAAAACCGTGCCTATGTCATACTCCGACTCTAGAACGAATCCATTTCGTTTAAAGGCGAAAATTGCTATTTGGGGGCACGTTTAACAGAACTTTCAACTGGAATTCTGATCTCTACATTCAGAGGACACTTTAGAGGCTGTCATCCAAGAACTCTGCATCACACTTGCAAAACTTACATTAGACCACTCACAACCTATGAACGAAAAATACTTCGGAAAATCCACAGGTTACACTTTCTATTTCCTAGTTCACTACTATATGAACACTGCTCTGCTGAGCCTATATCCTACTAAATACCCGACACGTCGTGATGCAGAAAACAACCCAATAATCTAGTAAAATCTTCGTTCTGATTGGAAACCCAGTCACCACATCAACACCAGAGCAAACTGCCACGCGGATCCTTCTCACAAACCATACAGGAACCTGCTGAGGTTCTTCAAGATATCTTTGAATTAATCTCATTGTCCATAAGATTATTTCTACGCGTATATTATAAAACAAAAAACAAAATGACAAAAAAATTAAAAAACAATTAAAATAAAATTTCAAAAAATCGAACAAACCAAAAAGACGAAAAACCAAATATTCCCTTCACAATATCCTTATTTTCTATTTCAGGTCAACTAACACCCACTTGGGCAGCCAAGCAAGTACAATCAGAAGTAATACAAGACCACCAGCAAAATCAGTTCACCCATTAAACCAACTCCCTCATCAGTTGACCATGCTATGGCCAAGAGTTTTGCAGGTTTCCCTTGGCTGTAAAATGAATCCTATAGCGTATGTCTTCCTTTCAAGCTATCAGCTTAACAAAATTTTTAAAAGCATTCCACTCATTACCAGTTACAGGCTGAACAGGATGATAAATCCTAAACCCTCCTTCAAATATACTCACCAATCTCCTAACTATAGAATCCCAATCAGAAGTGGAGTTGTAGTGCGGTAGAAATCCCACACTGTTGGATGCACGGGCATCCTGCGCCTTTTGAAGGTTTCTCCACTTCCTACGTAAAAAATTTGAATGACAACGTACCAAATACATACGTGTGATACTGTCGCGCGCGTTCGCGACGCGATTAATCGTAAAGTGCGTAAAACCTATCTAAGAGTAGTGCTAATCTACATACTGTAGTGGGCCCGATGCTTCGTGGTGTATCCGAAGGTAGCGGGTGGCCTTGGTTCTGTTAAGAGAGTGTAGTGTTAAGTAGCAAAACTATTAAATAAACATGAGAGTGAAAATAGTGTGTTCGGATCATTGTGCGTGCGAGCAAAATGCCAATACTTACGGATGATGAAAATTGTGACCGCATAATAGCGGAAATAAAAAACTGAATGCCATCAAATTGCTAGAAGAGGAAGTTATTAAAATGCGTGCACGAAGCTCCCCATCTAGTTCCGGTGGAGTAGGTACAGATAATCGGTTCATGATCTTGCAAAACCAGGAAATGAACGTTGATTCAGAGGAGAAAAGCCGTAACCGGCGTAGAATAGCAAAAAGCATAAAGGCTAAGCTAAATGATGGAGCTGTATCAAAATCGAATGCAGACCCTGACTCAGAAAGCTCAACTATGTCGGTGAACGACAGCTTATATACTTCTGCATCAAATCTCAGCAAAACTAGAACAGTAACAAGAAATTATTGCTAGGGAATCTAGGGGATAATTATTCCAACAATATAATGCTAAAGGAAAGTCTCAAACAATACACCCAAACTTAACTCCCAAACAATACATCGCAAACAACAAATCAAGTTAACAAGACAAGCAGGAAACCTCCCCCAATTGTTATGGACAATAAAGAGGCCATTTACGGAGGACGCAGACACTTTTCAAAAATTAAAGAAAATACTAGAAACAGCCAAAGAGATTAATCACACGTACTAACATCCAGAGGAGAAAGAACTAAAGGCCGTGTTAAGGGGATTACCTCAATGTGTGGAAATAACTGACATTGAAGAGGACCTTAATTCCAAGGGGTTAAAGTTCAACTCTCAAAAGATTGGGAAATAAAAAGAAAAACATTCCCCTTAGTTCTGGTAAAAACGCAAAAAATAGACGAAGGAAAGAAAATTTTTGAAACAAAGAATATTATGAATATCAAGGTCACTACGGAACCCAAGAGACGAGATGCCAGGTCAGTGCAATGATTTCGCTGTCATTATAGACATGTCCAGTACAGATGTACTGCGACACTCACATGTCCTAAATGTGCACGAGCCCATGCATCATCATGGGAATGCCAAAATTCAAAGCAAGAGCAATTTAAGCCAAAACGTATGTTGCCTCATACAGAGGCTGCCCCCGGAGTTCAGAAAATATCAAACTAGCCAAGGAGGAGAGTAGAACTCAAAAAATAAATGGCGCTGCAAGAAAAGAAAAGCTCAGCTATGCGAATGCATCGAAAGGGTTGAAGTCGGACGATAATACCTAGACTTAAACCCACTAAAAATTTCCAACTACCGGGCTTTAACATAACCAAGAAATACACACTGGGAAACAAAGGAGAGGGGTTGCTATTCTCATCAGGAACTCCCTATGCATTCAGAAATTAGAAGTGGCTAAAACAGAAATGGAAGCAGTAGTGGTAAAAACGACTATCTTATGAGAAGAAATCAATCTGGCACCATGCTACTTGCCATCCAAAAAGTTACACATAACATCAGATTTTTGAGAAAATATTTAAACACGGGTGGAGATTTAAACGCATAACACATAGTGTGGAACTGCGGAAACAACAACAAAATAGGAGAAAACCTATTCAACATAACAAACAGAATGCAAAATACAAATATCCAAGCTCCATTAGACGCGACCAGAAGTTACAGAGGCGTGATAAACCTGTTCATCATGCACAAAATTTGGAAACAACTTTAAGTGCAAACCAAATTTGAATTATCATCTGACACTTTCCAGTGTTGGCAGAAGTGGGAAAGTTCTGGGCGCCAAAGTCAACTAAAACAAAAATAAACTTTATGAAATTCGCTCACAAAATGGAAGAGTTCATACGCACGTCAGAAGAAAATCTCTCCACAGGCCAAGAAATTGATTCGGCTGTAGCACTGATCACCGTGAAAATTAAGCGGGAAATAAAGGTGAGCAGCACGGCTATGAATATAGAAAACCAGTGTGGATAGAAACCAGTGGATCAAAATAAATAAGAAAAAGAATTCCAAGAGCAGACACCCGCACTACAAACATAGTCTTAAAGAGCTGCAGATAAAAGTGGATGTCATGCTAGTTACGAAAATAAAGGAATTTCTAGAGATACCAACAGAAGAAATGAACGAGAGCGACACAAATCTGTGGAACATGCATAATAAATTAAGGAAAATGCTACACCAAATACTCCAATAAGGAAATAAAATGGAGACCTAGTTTTCGATGACCAAGGAAAAGCATACGAAAAGGCACGCCAACTGTCCCACCAGTTCTCAAACAACATTCGATCGGATGTCAGTACTAATGAAGCAGTAGCTCACTCTATAACTTCGCTAAAAACAGTAATCCAGTAAAGCAGTACGTTTGAATATGAGGAAGTCCGTAACGTAATAAAAATGCTGAACCACAAAAAAGCATTTGGACCTGACAGCATTCCAAAGAGGGCATTAAACTTCTCGCGGATAAAGCAATAAACCACCTAGCCAACATCATAAACTCATCATTAAAAATAAGATATTATCCAGCTGGAAAGAGTCATTAATTGTAACCAATCCCAAAAAGATAAGGATCCTTCTATAATCAGCAACAGAAGACCGATAAGCTTTATAGAAAACTGATAAGTCATAAGTCAACCAATTTGGGTTTAGGAAATCGTTTGGTGGCAGTTGAACAAGCAACCAATCTGGACAACATAGTAGATGGGGCAAGGAAAAAAGGCAGAACTGTGCAAATCACTCTATTAGATTCACGCTATAAGATGTTGAAAAAGTATGTGATAGAGTTTGGAGATGAGCTTTAATCCACAAATTAGTACAATTACAGTGCTCATATCTAATCACTAGAATCATAGCATCGTTTCTAGAACAATAGCATCTATCACTAGGACCAAGATCGGAGATACACCTGCAAACTTAATAATAAAGTATCTCAGGACTAAGAGACCAAAGAAGTACTGCCGCAAGGCTCGTCGCTGTCATCTATCTTGTATAGCATTTTTGTACATGACATCCCGAAGACAGAAAACCAAAAACAATGCCAAACTTCTACAATTTCCCGATGAAACGGCAATAGTTACTTTTCACCTTGCAATCACCATGGCTAAAAAACAATGAACACGTGTCTACAAATAATAATTGGATGTTTCAAGAAATGGAAAATTCAAATTAACGAAGCTTAAACAGAACTAGTTTAATTTCCAAAACGAAAACAGGACGCTGGAGAAATTGGCGTCAACAACAAAATAATAAAAATCAGGAAGCAAGCGACGTTTTTTGCTTACACTTTCCACCAAAAAAAGACCACCAGAAATATGTCAACAGAAGAGAAGTCGTGGCTTGCAAAAATAGCAGAAAATTAGACTTTGTACTAAAATCAAACTCCAAACTCTCTATGAGAAGTCTTATGAGAATCTTAGACAGGGTCCTCATCCCATGCCTAATATATGGATGTGAAATCTGAGCAAAACATAAATATCAATACAAGGAAAAAATTATGATAGCTCATAACAAACTATTACGTAAGTCGGTAGGCGGACCATTGTACGCTGAATATCTCAAGAGAAATTCAGAAAAGAATACCTCTAAATAGAGACAAAGAAAATCCGAGATGTCTCATTGCAACTCGGAGCTTAAAAGCCCCCATTTACAGCTCCCAGAGAGCTGAAAATTGATATGACGGAAAGTAAAAAAAATAGAATTACATCCTGATTTACGTAAAGCAACCAGCAACAATATTCTGCAGCCAGCCGAGCCAGAATAACATTCGGCGTAAAATCAACGCGCTTGCTGCCCATAAGAACACGAACCACTGACTACTTACGTACTTCCAACGTGCGGTCTCATGTTAAATTGACCTGGCCCCCAAGATTCATGTTTTCAACGATTCATGATATTTATATTCAACGGTGTTTATATTCATAGAAGACTCACCTTTCGTGTCAGAGCTAGACTCGGCAACCGCACACGAGAGTCATATTGTCAAGGCATATTTTGATCTTGAAGACAAGGTATTTAAAGCAATCTTTAGAATACTTAACTTTAGTGCAAGTCACTGTTCGAATAGAAGCTAAGTACAGAAACGCAAAATGTTTAACTTAAAAAGTTAAATCCATCACAATTAATATGTTCGATTAAACAATTCCTCACATACAAAGAAAATCACTGTATATATACAGAAACGCAGAAGCATTTAATCGTCAAGGAAAAATCGCCTCACTTTCTGACACAATACATTCGAGGCGTTTCTCACTTGTTTTCTATACATTCTATAGCAGAGCGAAGAAAGAAATAGCAAAAAATATAATGCGCACAGCCAAACAACTATAACTGATTTTTGCTATGTCCGGTTTGTTTGGGCACTTATGTATTATTTTCTTACATATATCATCTGAAGTTGTTTTTATTATTATTATTATCATCATTATTATTATTTTATTTGTTTTTTCTTTATTTTGCTCTAGTTTTGTACGAATTAAAATCAGAATGCCATTTCTCAATGTATGAAATAATGGTATTTCTTTATGCGTTTGTAGTGTTTTTATACGTTTACTTAGAAACATGAAGAAATATTGTTTTGTGCTTTCTATAAAAACTGCCACAATTTTTTTATACTAAGCAAAAAGGTATTTTTCCCCAAATTATAATACCATACACAAATCAAACTCTCCAACATCTCTAATCAATTATCATTATCCATTACCCAATGGCGTTACAGCACATCAAAAACTCGAGCCTCCTCCACAATGCCTCGCCAAGCATCTCGGTTCTCCTGCGCTTTCTGGGCCTACCCACCAATCTGCGCCCTTCCGGTTGTTGCGTAAAAACTTTTTGAGTCGCTCGGTCTTCTGGCATTCGCTGGAGATATCCCAGTCATGGAAGCTTTTTTTACTCTATTGAAATATTGAAAGCCAGAAGTCCCCATCGCACACCGAACCAAATACACGTGGCAGGAGTTTTCGCTCCCATATATTCAGAATTCTCTCATCGGAAATATGCTTTGTTTCCCGCTTTGATGCGCTCTTTTATTTTAATTATTTTGACCTGAAGTCCTGCTTCTTTAAACTCTTCCTTCCGCTGTTGAAAAGCTTCTCCAAGTTCCCTCTCTCTTCTAGCGAGTAGGTTCACGTCATCGACATAAGCTAGATACTGCACAGAGAGGTTGAACAGAGGGGCTCCGGGGTTCACTACAATCTTCCATACAATAAACATCAGAGTGAGGTTGGAGAGGTTGCATGAGAGGACATCCGCTTACCTTAAGCCTCCTGCGATATCAAACTCCCTGCACACTTTGCCGGCTATCGTAACTTAACAGCTTCAGTTTACTAGCGTCATTTTGATAAGCCCAATTAACTTTTGCAACACACTCAGCCGAGCCAAAATGTCCTACAAATATGGCCTATCTAGAGTGTCATATGCTTCCTTACAGTCTGTGAATAACTGGTGTACGGGAATCTTAAATTTACAGCATTTTACGAGAGTGCAGCAGATTGTGATAATTTGTTAAGTAGTTGTTCCGCCCCTCCTAAAGCCGCACTGGTAATCATCCAAAGCTCTTTCGGAGAATCATCTGGCTAGAACTTTAGTTAGTACTTATAGACAGTGTTTAGAAGGGAAATTCCTGGCAGTTTGCGCCTTCTTGTAGCCCTTCTTGGAGCTCAGAATGGAGCATTTCTTATGTAGGGGGCTGATGCCGACAACATCCCAGTCATTTGATATCTGCTACTGTTCCCAGACCCTGCAGATTAGTGCGTGTAACTTCATATACAGTTGTTCTCCATCGTATTTCAAAAGTTTCGCCGGAATCAGATCGCCATCAAGTGCCTTGTTATTCATCATGCTCCTTATAGCTTCCTTGACCTCGCCTAGGCTCGGGTTTACTACTGGTAAATCTCCACCATTAACGCCCCCCCCCTGCTAGTGTTCCCCTCGCGATGCCACTCTTACTGGCATTATTCAGCAGTTTCTCGAAGTAGTCAGACCATACGTCAATGTCTTTACTAGGCTAAATGACAAGGTTTCCATTTCCGTCCTTAATCATTCTTGCTCTTCGCCTGGAAACTTGCTTTTACCTCCTAACTTTTTTCTTAATTTCGCGTATTTCCCTTCTTTCTGCCATTTTCTCAATCTCCGCCAGTTTATTAGCTTCCCACTCCCTCTCAATCCTCTTGCACACGTGTGCAGCAGCTGTCCTCGCTACCGAAAGCTTGATACTTTGCTCTTGTGCTATATTGGAGCGCTTACTTTCTTAGCTCATTTCTTCAATCTATAATTATTCAGCAATCCACATCAAATCACGCTGCTATTCTCTCCTTTTCTTTGAATCCGACCATGGTTTCACCGGTTAGCTTTATGTCATTCTTCAACATCGACCACTTTAATTCGATATTATCTTCCTCTTCGTCTTGCCTTTGCAGATGCCCTTGTACTGTCCTGTAATAGTCTTCTTTGGCTATTTCATCTATTCTTAGCTTTCTGACGTTGAATTTCCTGGTTTTGGGTTTAGTCTTTTGTTTCAGGCGAGAAATTGTTTGGCAGTATTTAATTCCGACGAGGCAGTGATCAGAGTCGGCATTAGCCCCCCTCCCCCTCTTCTCCCCTGTAGCTGCGAACATCGACAAGGACGTGATCAATTTGATTTTTTCTATCACCATCGGCGAAAGTACATGCTTTCTTTTTTGTCTCGCCATTCGCATGACTTCTGCAAATGCCTGAGAATTTCTTAGTCTCTTAACCACACAAGTTGGTAATCAGTTTCAGTTAGGCTTCATTTAGTGCGTTTATAAGAAATAAATAATTTTTTATCTTTTATAATGACATTGCCAAAAGACTTTAGGATTTGTCTCTGCATGATGACCTAGCGAGCTTTATTTCCAAATGTATTTAAAATATTTAGAAATGTTTGATTTCAATGGGCTGTGTAAGGTTATGCCTAAAAGTCGTTTACGACATACAAAATTCTCTTGCCTATGATACATGAATTAATTCATTAACATTGAATTAACTCATTAAATCTGTAGCTTGCTATAGGAAATATGAGTAGCCGATCCTCTTTTCCTTTAATTCGATCCTCTTTTCTTCTTGGCAATCAAAATCTTAAAATTATCTCATATCTTTTATACATATATATGTATTGTCTATATATATAATGGTACATTAAAGATAAAAATTCTTATTTATTGCCTCATCTTATAATACCATAATTATATTAAAAAAAATTACTATTGGCAATAGATACATGAGTTATAAGCGCATCTCTACATGTTAATTAATTATAGCCGTCAATCTTACTTAATAAAATCATCCGCGCGATGACATCCCCACCGATGCGATACAGCGTTCTATGCACGAAAGAAGCCATGGTATATAAAGCGACTTCTGCGCTGAAGCGCCCCTTGTTCATTTTAGTAATTAGCGTAAGAGCATGTTGCATAGAGTTACGTATATAATATAGAATGCCGCAGCCATCTTTAACTTGGATGATGTAACAATATAGTTCATTTAAATGTTAAAATAATAAAGTATAAACCATTATTGTTAATCTTGCATAATGTGTTTAATAAGTATTGTGTAATAAATAAGAAAGAACTTAACAAGTAAAACGATTCGCTTAGACTTGGCAATCGTAAATGAATTAATCATATGAAATTAAAGAAATTGAATTAATTATTAATGTAACTAAATAAATTGCTTTATCTTGGCAAATTATGAAACGTATTTAAGTGTTATTATATAATGTTGTAAGAAAATAAAATAATTAAAACAAAATCGAAAATCTTTAATTTGTAAAATAATTTGAAAAATAAATAATATTTTTTTTTAATAAGAAGGTCCACTGGCATGAGACCTTAATTTATGTAATAAATAATTCTGTAAGTTTATTGGCTCGCTACATGATTTCTTAAAACATACTATTTAATAACATAACACTCAGCTGTCAAAAATTATTGAAAACGATATTGGAACGTTATAATAATGCTCTCTCTCTCTCTCTCTCTATCTCTCTCTCTCTTTTTCTCTCTCTCTCTCTCTCTTTTCGTTACTTGATGTCTACCAATAGCATCAAATTTCGTACGGCCGGCGACGAATATTAAAATTAATAGCCCCAAATGCGACATGCATGAGTTGGTTTTGTAAATTTAAAATTTCTTTATTACAAACTGGTCATGTCAAATGTACATTATAAATCGAACGATGCTCATTATTCATATAGACGAGCGATATGGCGCGACAAGTCGTCTGACTCGCGTACAGCTTCGCGTTAACGTATATTCATACAAAACGCTTTTTTTTTGTTTAGTTATACAAAATGTTATTCTTTTATTGAAACTGATTTTTTTACAAGGCTTAGTTTAACAGCAGTCTACACTCGCAAATTAAGTTTATTGTACTAACCCTAAACTAGTCCAATATAAAATTACGAGAACTCTCCGGTAAACTATATGACTTCTTGTTAGTTAATGCAGGAAAAGTTGAAAGAGAAACATATTTGTACTTTAAGCTTTAATTAAAGTATATTTGAATGTCCTATCTTGTATAGTTTCTTAGATATATAAAAAAGTTTGTTAAATTTGAAACGTGGCAACGTCGCGTTCTATACCGGTTGGGACAATATAAGGTATTATATGTATGCATAATTTTAGCCTCCTAGTTTCAAAACTAAATGTCTAATACAAAATAATGACGACTATCCGCCATATTGGATTTACTAAAAAAATGCAAAAAGCGTGTGAAAATCGTGTGCAACTGGCCAAGAAATTACATTGAAATCGGTCCAATAGGTTAGGGGCAATCTTAGAACATAAATAATTTGTACATACAGGCATTGAACAATTCCAACTTATTTTACATTTTTTCGTAACCCCTCTTTGAATTGCGTATAAACGTAATAGATATTTTAAAGGTAAGTATATGTACGGCGCATATGTTCGGAGTTGATGTTGCGACGTCTGTGGAAAAGTGAGGAACACGTTGATGTTAGTCACTATCGCCGAAAATATTCTGGAAGAGACGAGGCTATGTTCTTCTGACGTGACTCGCTATAACCATCCTTTACCTGATGTCGGCGGTAGCGAGATATCTGCCGGTGCTGTCGGAGGTAGTGGAGAACCTGGTGAAGTCCACGGATCGTCCGTTTGGTTCGGCGGAGGCTTAGATGTTGACCCTGGCACGGACGGTTCGGTGTCGACCGAATAACGTGGTGTTCTCGGACAACTTTGCTTGATTGATCTCTCGGATGTGCAGTCACGCCTTCCTCTACGATCCAAGTAAGCCTTACGTAGGGCGTCCATCTTTTTTTGCTGGCGTCCTCGCCACTTTCTCATCGATATCGTAAATTCACGGAGATGCTTATGAAATGTGTAGATTGATGAGAGAATATGGATTAAAGAATTAGATAAAATTGCCAAAATATTCAGGAGTGTAAGTCTTGTTTACCTGATATTCTTATTCTGAGAAATTTATAGGTGATGGGGTGAATTTTATTTTTGAATTCGAAGCATAAATAAGTGATGTTGCTGGTGGCGCTTACTTAGCGGCGAAACAAATTCGGGATTGCGAAGTATAACTCACTCTGCGAGAATATGTTGGTTGCTTATTAGAGTATTATTACTGCTAGAACTGTGCGAAAATTGCTCACTCATGATCTAACAGAAACATAACCCAAAATGCATCTGTCTAAAACTGACCTGGGTATGCCTTCTTATGTGAAGCCAGAGATTTTTGGTGTCAGGCTTCGACGGCGGTATGTTGTGTTAAAATCCGTAAGAAGGGAGAATTTTCCTCGAATAAGTAATGTTCTTTCATACGTCACAAATTTTAAAAAGGAATATTGCATAAGATCCTTGCCAAGATTCTACAATTCTATGATTTTACGATACGGAGCTCTCCAATCAGTTTTAACATGCGAATGAACAACGAGCTGCAATCCCCTTGTACTGCGGACTTCAATTAATCAAGGGAATGGCGGCGACAGCTTTTACGTAAAAAGCGTTCAAGACGGCGTATGCTCTTTGCAAACTATATAAAAATCTGGTTAGGCGAAGGTAGCGCCCTCAAAATTCATTAAACTTAATAGAAAGGAGAATATGTACCATTTTTTGTTTACGTTCTGCATTCGATATAAACAAACAAAAAAATGCGAAAATCTGCAAGAAATGGACCATCGAAATGCGAACAATACATGTTTTCCATCTCTCTTTCTCTTCTAACTCTCTTTGTACGCAGGACAAAACAGGCGTTGTGTGGCTTACGGTATGGCTCTCTTCTCCCTCAGTATACAAGTTGATGGGAACGCTGCAGGGCTTTCTGTAGTCGGCTTTAACTATCTCTCTTCCCCCTCTGCAAGAGAGACTGAACGTCGTTTGTCTGGCGGCAGTTGTCTTCATCTCTCTATACGTAGAGTTCAATGCCTTCTAGCAAAAAAAATTCTAGAGATATAAAACATCGCAAATCTTTTCATCGTTTGAATTATTTTAATTAAATATCAATTCTTGATTTATTTTATTACCAATTTATTTATTTGTTTCATGGTTTGTGAATTAAGTGGCTGATGATTGTTTATTAATTGCTTGTTTTATGGCATTTGTCGATTCTGTTGGAGATATATACAATACGCCGATAACAGACCTTATGGCGAAAGATTTCTCAGGAATAATGATACTTGTGCTGTGTAGTTTATGTCACATGATTCATCAATTGCATCATTTCATATTGCAGGATTCAGTTTACTATCTTCAACTTGTATTCTGTTAGACTTAGGCATTTTGACAGTTTTGGCTTCCACCACTTTTGCAGACAAAAGTATTAATTTCATTAATTTTTTGCAAATGAAAATGATGAATGTAAGAGTACTTCTATACTTCTAATAAAGCAGTCTTTATTATATTCGTCATTCGTGTAACATTGATAAATATGTAATAAGCATTTATGAACGGAGCCTAGAACTTTCTGGAGGCTGTGAGAAAACAGCTATATATTAAAAACAATAAAAAAACAACAGTTAACTATATATATATATATATATATATATCATCATCATACAGCCATATGCGTCCAGTGTTGGACATAGGCCTCCCGTAAATTTTTCCATCTAGATCTATCTTGTGCAGTGCTTATCCAGTTTGTTTGGATTCT
>WYDF02255648.1:0-19973 GCA_009867245.2 Adranes taylori
GTATTGGTCCCCATATTTGCCTACGGCGCTGACAGCTCCGCAGTCTGCATTGCCGCGGCCAGCAACATAGGCTAATTACCGCGGCCAGCGACATGGTCTAGTTGCCGCGGCTTTGAGTTCCTATTAATTTCAAATATAGGAACATAGAAAAGATGTAGTCTAGAGTAGCTATACTCAATCTTTTTTTCCTTCGAGCCACATACATTTGTTTGCTATGTTACAAGGGCTGCAACATATGTGGTGAGCAAAAAAAAAGTAATGAAGTAAGAATCTCAACCTCACATTTTTGGGAGATGACCTTTTTTTGGTCATCCATTCCCATATTTTTACGAAGCACCTTTCTAATAATAGTGTTTCGGGCCGCACATATTTGTTCACCCGTGTGGCCCACGCGAACAAAGACCAACTGTTGGCGCGTATTCTTTCCAAAAATCTGGATTTTCCTAAAACGCCGCGGGACGGGGTACAAATTGTTAAAAAGCGGGATGTCTGGTCACCTTACTTTAGAATAGAATAACACATATTCACGTATCGATTAATAGTGATATAAAGTAAACGTAATAATATAAACGAATAAAAATGAATTATAGAAGCTAACGCATGCCTAGTACGCCAAAAAAATGCATAAGATTTAAATAAGATGCCTTATTTATATTCATTAATTTTAAATTGAAATTAATGAATATAAATGTAGCCAACTTTTGTGCTAGTTTGTGATATAGCTTGCGCGTTTGCGGCAGTGCAACTTTGAACCTTCACGCCATCTTCGAGTTGCTACGAGTAAAGAATACAGAACTAACGGTACCTAATTTGAATGCATTTGGGTGCTGATTCTGTAAAGAAGAATTCCATATCGCTTTTTTTACAACTTCAGTTATAATTCTTCACTTTAGTAATATTTCTTTTGTTTTGATGTGCTACAACTTTTTTTACATAATAAGGTAAAGTTACTGAATAGATGAAAATAAATAAATACAATTATTGTTTTCTATTAGTTCGCCATCTATAAATTCCATTAGACACCAGATACTTGCCTGGAGTTTTCTTATGAGCGGATATATGATCCTTGTGGACATTAAAAGCTTACCGTAGCTAATAAAAGAGTTACACGAATACAAATATTACACAAAATTAGATTGCAAAATTACTCCTATGAATTTTCCCCTGGAGATCCCCACATAATATCTTTCAATTTTAGAATGGACCTGTAATATAGACACATGAGTATTAGTTGGTCATTATTTTCTTCAGTTATTCTATATTGTTATTTGTATAATAATAGATTTAACTGATTAGTATTTAGTACATTTAATAAAAGCTCGTTCACACTTTTCAATGTACTTAAATTCAAGTCTCTTGAAAGGAGTAACTCGAAACAATTTGAATAATGTGAAATAATTTTTTACTTGCTTCATATACTTTCAAGTAGAAGTTAGAAAGCTGAAAAGTTAATTTTTGCGTTAAAATTTTTAACTTGAACGTAAAGTTGAATAGTGTGAACTGACATTAAACTACACTTGAAGATAGTGAAGTGGATCTGGAATGTGATAGATTTGGTAACTCACACTACCATGCGGTTTAATTCTAGAGGTTATTGATTTGTTTACTTTGATTCATATTTCACAATAGATTTCTTATTAAAAAATTACTTGAACAAAGCGGAGTATTGAACAAATAATAGAATATTTAGAAATTTATGAAATGATGATACTCTGTACCGTTAAGTGGTAATATTGACATTGGCAGAAATAAAATAATATCTATCAAAACAGTATACACGGAGAATTATGAAAAATTCAGAACTTAAAAAGAATGGCACTGGCATGGAAGATATTTACTGCTCAACGTTATCTTGGTTGCCTATTGTAGACAGCATGTTGATTGCTTTTGCATTCTATTTTTAACACAGCTGAGCACATATTCAAAATTACTGTTAGATATTCTTAAATGGTTCCTATACGCTTCGCCAACTTTTGAAGAAAGTTTTTTTTACTAAGGTTGCAAATGGCTCTAGACTAGTTTTTTTCTTAATACATTTTTTTACCCATAACGAGCACTTTACTCTCCTCCTTAATTTTATCTGAGATTTTTAATAATTCCTCTATAAATTAGTAATAAGTTTTATGCCAGTCCTAGCTAACTGATTTAACCCTATTTTGTCCAACTTGGCTTAAAACTCTTTCAGGTGTCAAATCTTGAATAAAATATTGAAAATGTATGAACATTCACTTGAATTCAAGTAACTTGATAAGTGTGAACCTTGCATTACTCACGGACAATTAAAGTTAATATCCGCTTCGGAAATACATGACTGCATTCAAAAACCGAAAGATCATTTTCATGAGCCAAGACTTCAACTTCGCCAGACACTTGTAGAAGATAACCACGCATTCAACAAAGATGCAACAAAATTCCTGCATATACAGAACAAAGGCAACAAACTAAACATCCTCAAAAACATGGAAATATTTAAATTAGAAAACGACTCCACTGTATATCACTTAATGGCCAAACAGCTCCCATTTCAATTGAAATATTTAAATTCATCATCAAGAATAACAACACTGACAATAACAACAAGAATAACAACACTGATAAAAGTATTACAAAACAAAGAAAAAGAATAACACCACTAAATATAACCCATACATAGCTCAGCTAAAATACCTATGAACTTGATTTGTTACACATTATTTCTTTTCACAACGATACCTTAAAAAACCAGTACAACAAAACAAAACAAAAATATAATTTTGCTTTAGTACAAGAAAAACAGAAACATTACGATAATTTAATACAATCCAGTGATAATATTAGTAAAACAGTCTGGAATGTTATAAAAACAGAAACAATGTCATCTAACAAAAATATTATTAAAATCGATGGCAATGCTACTGATATCGCAAATAATTTGAATGAATACTTTACCGAAAATGTTAAAAACACTCTTAAAAAATACCTGACATAAAACATATTAACAAAATTCTGATACACGACAAAAGTATCTCTTTAAATCCAATAACCAGCACGGAGCTTTATAATATTACAATAAATTAAAAAATAAAAACTGTTGGCGCTGATGAAATAAATATAAGGGCAATGAAAGAAGTAATAAATATCATATCGGAACCAGTGTGTTACGTAATAAACTATTGCCTCAAACACGGAACATTCTCCAATCAACTCAAGTTCTCGACAATAAAACCAGTTTATAAAAAACACAACTCGAACGAAATAAAAAATTATAGGCCGATAGCGCATTTAAACAATGTTTCAAACATTGTTGAAGTAGCAATTGCAAATAGGGTAACAGGTTTCTTCGATAAAAATCATTTATTCAAAAACACGCTACATGGATACCTTTGGGGTAAATCCTCAATAACTGCAACTTTTGACTTTATTTACAATATATTGCTGACTCTAGAAGAAAAGAATATTCCCCTGGAAGTATTTATTGATCTCTCCCAGGCCTTTGATTGCCTTAACCATAAGATTCTTTTAAATAAACTTGAAAGTTATGGTATACGAGGGCCTGGAAATAAATTGATGGAATCTTATTTACAGAATCGGAGACAAAAGGTTGTGTTGGATAAGTTATCAGACAGGGGAGAATTAGAGGTGATGGACGCTTCACTTGGATTACCACAGGGAAGTACCCTAGGTCCCCTCTTTTTTGTGATTTATATTAACGACTTACCCGTATCTGTATCAAATTACAACCATACTATTGTCACATATGCGGATGACACAAACATATTAATCAAAGAGAAAGAAGGGAATCTGGTCAGCGTTGCAAGCGCTTTGTTTGTTTGAAATAAAACGAAAACAACTTGTGTGCAGTTTTAGACATAAAGAGGTAAGGAATTAAATAACAACATACTATCCGAAACTAACCTAAGCAAACTGTCGATTAGCACTAAATTCCTAGGCCTATACATTGGCAATGTACTGTCTTGGAATTTGCATACCGAAAAAATTGCTCTCAAAATAAATACAAACACGTATTTACATCTAGGACTTAAAAGATATCGTAAGCCGAAACACATTGCTAATAGTTTATCATGCATGCGTAGAATCTCTACTTAGGTATGGCATCATATTCTGGGGTAACACATTGAATTCAAAAAGCATTTTCACTGCTCAAGAAAACTGTCTAAGAATGATAAACAATTTAAAAGTTCCTGAATTCTGCTGAAGCGAATTTCGCAAGCTAAAACTCCTAACACACTAAGTGGGTTATTCATTTATGAATGCTTATTATATAATTTTAAAAATAAAAATCTCTTTCGTGGAAATTTTAGAAATAAACACAGTTAAAAAACATGAAATAAGGACATATATCTATACCCGAAATGCAATTTAACAACTATCCAGAAAGGTCCTTACTATGTAATATTAAAACTATATAATGTATTGCCATCGTGCTATAAAAATATAAACAATGTAAACAACTTCAAAAGAGAGATTAAAATAATCATAATTGACAGAGAAGCATATACTATTGGAGTATTCTTCAAAAAACTTAAATGCTTAAACGAAGTGACTAAATTAAATGCAAGTTATAAAATACTAAACTAAATTTCTCTATTTTGTACCATAGTATTTACTCCTTTTATGACCATTTTTATATTCTGTATGATTTATTGTAAATGTAATGATCGATTTTACTTTTTATGAAATATACCTATCTTTTATCTTTATAATTAATGCAAACATTGTAAAACTGATTATTGTAATTACCTTCATCAATTCTCATATTGTGTTATAGTTTCTTTCTTCTCAAATTGTTCAGCATCGTTTTGTCAACATAACTCTCTAATATGTAAATTACAACAAAAACATATTTAAATTGTTAAAGTAATATCTATAAGTATTTATTCAGGGAGGAAATTATTTCGAAAACTGTATATTGATGAGTAAGAAGTTCGAATTGGTTTAAAAAATGGCCTGACGATGAATAGTTAAACTATTCGAAACCGGTAGCCAACAAATCCTTTTTGTAAAGAAATGACTTATTTATCATTTACTTTAAATAATTTTTATGATTATGTAGTAGCTTTTTTTACATCGAAAGTACAGCACAATTATAAGTACAATGGTTCAAATTTATAAATTAATTATATTTATTTATGATTAGAAACATAAATTAGTAAATCACAAAGAGTTGTACTCGGGCTGTAAAGAGAGCCACAGTAGGTACACAATTATTAAAAAACACCTGTTTCTACTTACTTTAGTAAATTATTAATAAATAATATAGACTTTCATAGTAAAATACAAGGAGCGATGTAAATTATTATATATAACTTGAGAATAAAGATATAATATTAGAAGAATTTATTGAGTAGATTTAGTCTTTTTACAGAATCATCATGCCGTGGTAATTCCTGTGGACTGTTTTAAATATTCTTTCCTCGTAGAGGTTTAGATGCCTGTCAACTTTTGAAAACTGTCAAAAATAGTTTTTAGATAGTTTCCCGCCAATACCTAACCTCTGTGTTTAACCTAAACCTAGATTTTGTAGTTATTTGTTTTCTGTGGTTATTATTTAAGTGAGTTAGATACAGAGTAGTTATGAAGTGTAGTATACCTGAAATTTCCTGGCATAATCGTGAACCTGTTCTTAGTGTAGATTTATTCCCTCTAGAAACAAACTTTTATAGGCTAGCTACTGGTGGAACGGATGCATTTGTTTTGGTAAATAAAAACCATCCAAATTATTATCTAAGTTCATTCCTAATTGTACTTTGAATGAGTAGATATGGAAATTAATAAACGAAAATGGTAGTGTAAATGTGGAAATTTTGTCAGAATTATCAAAACACCAACGTTCTGTAAATGTGGTTAAATGGTCACCAAATGGACAGTACTTAGCTTCTGGTGACGATGATGCTACAATTATTATATGGCAACTAAAGTCTGACAACGTGCCCACCTTAGATGAGGAAACAGATGATCAAGAGAAATGGATTATCTATAAAGTAGTGATTGATAAATTTGTTAATTTACAGTAGAATTATCTTCTTAATTTTTAATAGATTTTAAGGGGTCATAAAGAAGATATTTATGATTTATGCTGGTCACCAAATAGCATGAAATTATTATCTGGATCTGTAGATAATAGTGCCATAATATGGGACATTAACAAAGGCAGAAAAGATGCGTTAATAACAGATCACAAAAGCTTCGTTCAGGTAATTTCTTTCTGTTTATGTTTATAATTATTTTATTTATAATTTCATTCTGTTTAATTCATATCATGAATTAAGTAATGTTTAATTCAGGAATTTTTAACTTGTGCAGATATATACATATGAAACAAAAGTACACAATGATGTTAAAGGTATAAAAGTTTGTTAAAGGTATTCATTATAAAGTCGGAAAATGTTGATGCTGTGATGTGCGCTTCATAAATCGTAATATCAAAATTATATTAACGAATCTAACAATTACGGTCAATTAAAGTTCCATTGATTGTATTCGATGGAATAAATCAAACTGTAATTTATTACAATCTGTTGTCGTCGAGGCAACCCCAAAAATATGAAGAAAATTGATTTAATAAAGTGTTACTGAAATTTCTCGTTTTCAAAATTGCAGCTCCCATCAACTCCCGAGTTGTTTACCCTGCAATAATAATAATAGTTATTCTTTTTATATTGATTTGGTCGTTGGTTTTGAAGCTTTTATGAAATTAAGCACAATTAGTTGTTATTGAGATTTATGTATTTAAGAAAATCCATTTCAATATTTTCCCTCGACTTCTTACTCTCTTTTTGTTGCAGTTGCAACAATTTTCCGTGCAGTTGACGAAGAAATTAGCCCAAAACCCATTATCCTATTAGTTCCTATTTCAAATTTTGTCTTATCAACTGCTGAATTTAATTTTGCTGCAGCTATCTGTATGATTTTTCGTGCAGCTACATCAGTAAATGGAGTAGTATGTCAGAGGGCAAAAAAATAAAATGAGAAAATATAAGAATGGGTTTGGGGTCAATTTCTGTAGCTTCGGAGCATCTAGTTTATAATGATTTTGTTTCTATATACTGTGTTTTTATTATATTGTTCGTATATGTTGTAATAGGAAATTGTTTATACATTTTAGGGTGTCACATGGGACCCAAAAGATCAATATTTTGCAACTCTCAGCAGTGATCGTCTTTGTCGAGTATTTGACGCACATGCCAATAAAATTAAAGCGAGAATAGGACGAGGAACATTACCCCTGCAGGAATCTCATCCCCTATATAATAAACACGTGAAGTACTTTCATGATGACACCTTCAAAACTTTTTTTAGACGTTTAAATTTTTCGCCTGATGGAAGCTTTCTCGTTGTACCATCTGGAAGCGTTGAAACAGAAGATTGCAAAAATGCACTTCATGCTACATACATTTTTACCTTGGATTCATTTAAAAGGTATGTATAATTTGCAAACCAGTATTCTATGAGAAGTCCCCTTAAACACATTCGTTAAGATTCGTTCGTAAACAAATTTGAGTGGTTTGGGAAACACATAAGTCAATTAGTTTAAGAAGAAGAAGAGTGTGTAAACATGTAAGTCTTTAAACGATTCATGTAATTAACACCACCAGAAAAACTACGAATATTAAACTACGCCTTAGAAGAATAATAGAAATATAAATGCATTTATTCTTCAAAGCTTTCACAAGTACATGTCTAAATAAATCAAATAACGTCAAAAATTCGATAACAGTAAGTTTGTACAAATATGATTATAATTAATATGCAGTTTCTGTAATAATTAACACTTAATTTTTCAACATAAGTTCTATTCTTTAAATAATTCTATTATCTATTAACAATTGCGGAGTTACGGCGCGAACGACTTATACTGGAGATGATTCAAGGGTGGTTAGGGTTGCTTTAATTGTCTAAGTCCCTAATTGCAAATTCCTAAGTTATTTGAATCTGTAGCCACCTAATTGAATCGCCTCACCGTTGATTGTTGGGAACTGCATTATAATTGAAATAAGATCTAATAGATTATTATAGGCTTACTGCTATACAAATATGTATAATTCAAATGAACGTATTTTAAATTGCTTAGCTAAGCCGTGGTGACTGGTCTCACAAACCAACGTAGTGATACTGAATGCTTGTAGGGGGTATTGATAACGGCTCCACCAATGCCAAAAATGCATCTACCCTGTACACGGCTTTTTATAAGCAATTTTGAAATTTCTCAAATTCTTAAAAAGAAACAATTCTTATACTTTAATATGCAGTTTTCGTAATAATTAACACACTTAATTCTTCAAACACACTTAACAATTATCTATTAATTTTTATTGATCCAACTTTCGATAATTATTATATCGTTTGCTGTGGCCACCAGAGCTTGTTTGAAGTTGTTTTAGTATAACTGACTATAATTATCACTTGGTGATACAGAAACGATCTTAGGTATCCCTCTATAGTATTTTATTGTTAAATTATTTTCTTCAACAGAACACTCACTTTGCAATTCTGCATTAAGATCTTTTAGTTGGTTTCGCTAGATGATTGTAAGGTCAGTTGATATATTGGCATTTCTGTTATTTAATTGAACTTTCTTTTTAAAAATTTGTCGAGCTGATTCCGCACTGTGCATAACAATTTTTATAGGGCGGTTCTTCCCAGTAGCCCTTCTACCACATCTTAGAATTTTAACTAAATCAACGATAGAGTTAAATATACCTGTAATTTGTGTTTTGTCATGTTCTATCCTATCAGCCACTGTTGGAGATGAGCTTTCAGGAATATTATTAAACATCATAATATTTCTGTTTCTAAGTTCTTTATCAGGGAGTTTGTATTAGGCATCTTCATTGAATGAAGATTTCAGACTTTTAACAGAGGTTACCTCAATTGTTAATTTATCAAGATCTTCCTGTAGCTTATTGTTTATTGTTAGTTGTTCTTCTATTTTTTTTTAGTTACGGCTTTATAGTCCTCTATCATTTTCAATGGTTCTTCCATTACATCACCTATTGAGAATTTAGAATTCTTGGCAGACGCATTATTAGCATATGCATTTGCTAATGGGTTATAACATTATTTGTTAATGGGTTATTAATGTTAGATGCGCCATTCAGCTTATTGTCAGTGCAGCATTTACACGTCCATGTCATTTCATTTTTACTGTAGGTTTTAATTTCGTTTACAGTAAGACCAGAGCAATTTGAATGATACCATTTATTGCAGTTGTCCCCGACTCGAATAGAGTAACTCCTTTTTCCAACCTTTCTGTCGCATTCTCCACATTTCGTATTTGTCATATTTTGGACAATGTAAATAGCCCTCGTATATTTTAAATACGAGGGCTTTCTTTACTGGAGGGTAAGTCAAGATATAAGAACTTTCTTTGTTGTTAACCCTTCTAGAGAATTTTCTTGGCTGAGCTTTGGGATGAGGTGTAATTATTTCAGGCTACATAGCTGTAGTAGTCAAGGAATTATTAGTAGGTTTAGTGAATAAAACAATTGCTCAAACCTTATACTGGAGGAATACAATATAGGCTTTGATTCTTTTGTAGGTCCACGTTGAGGCCTAGGCCCATGCTAGTCTCTTCTTCATTGTTTTCTTGCGGATGCTCTTCCACTGGTTGTTCTGGTAATAGCCGGTCTGTCACATTGGAATTTAATAATTCATATTATTGAAAAATATTTTATTTAATGGATGGATTCCACTAATCTTAAAACCGTTTAAAATATTTGTTGGTGTTAAACCCGTCTGAAGGGGTTTCCAACTATCTGCAACGTCGTAGCTAGTTGCTGGTCTACAAGCGATTTGGCCTTCTCATTCATGCATTGCAGTGTTAGAGTACGCTTTAAAAGGACCGAATAGTCAAATAGTTGCATTTTGTGTCTTGTATAAACCACAACAGTCACCAATCTTACACCATTTTCTTTTGCTAATGTGATAGTTCGGATGGATATGTGGTTCCCATGAATATCGAACAGAAGATGGATGGATCATTCTTAATTGTATAAGAAAGTGTGATAAAGTCGTTCAGAATGTCGTAAAATAAGTCGTCATTTGACCATCACAAAGGATTAGCCCCTTTCATTGTTCCCACGCCTTTGAATCTTTAAAATGGACTCTTGGGAATATTAACATTGGAGGAATAAAACCTCCACCATCATTGGTTATGGCAATAATGTTGCTTCAACGTTCTGTATTTGTCAAAGACTCGTTTTAGGCCTCTTTTTGCTAAAATCTTAAGAGCGGCATGTACGGTCGAGATTCCTGTCTCATCACAACTCCATATACTGAATGTTGAAATAGCTGGCTGTTTGTCCAAAGTCTTATTTAGGTTGTCAAAACATAAAGATACATTTGCTTGATTCAAAGCAGTTGAGCGAGTAAGGTTAGTTGCTTCTGGTTTCCTTAAACTCATCAGATGAGCATATTTCTTTCGAAACCAAGATTTTCCTGCTATTTGTCTCGCATCCCAAGATTGATCGGATATTTTTCTTATTTGCTTTTGTAAATTGATAGACAAATATTTGTACATCTCAAGTTAATGCCAAACAGGCTTTCAAAATATACTGGGCTAAAAATTCCTCTTTCTCATCTGTAAACACCTTTTTCACGTAATTTTTCTGGATGTAGGAAAAACTTTGCAAACCTAACAGAATTTACATTGAGTCTGAGGATGTTCATTAAAATTATAATTTTATATTGTCACGTTGAAATTTGTGATAGGGAATAGAGTTAGCTTCAACTCCGGAGTAGTAGAGCAATGATTAATGATTTATTTAGAAGCGTATAAATTTTTAAACAATTTATGGTGTTTAATAAATTCATAAAATAATAAAAGTAAACAATTCAATTAGTCGGGTATAAATAAGACTGCTTATTAGAAACTTATTACTCAATTTATTTTTTTCATTATCTTTTTCCAATTTCATGAATAAAAGATGCTTGTTCTCAACGTTCGCGGGTTTACATTAAGATTCGTTTCAGTTCTAGATTTGTAAGTAACACCGACACTAAACATACGTCTGACTCATGATGCGTGTGTCTATTGTTTCGGATACAATGAATCTTTATATTTATTCAGAAATTAATTAATTTAACTTTGTTTAATTAAACAAATGAACTTATAATGATAGATTGCTACATTATTTTATGGAATTTATTGATTTTAATGTTTTTCTATCATGTGGACATTATTCCCTTTGATCATTTAAAATATATAAAATCCATAAATTTAAAAACCTTGAAAACCATAAATTTAACATTGGTATTTTCTTAGATAAGGTGTTGTACCTTGTACCTATTCAAGGTACACCTTCATTGGGATTGGAGTACATCACATAGCCACAAAATCGCAATAAGTTTCTTTTAGGGTTAAGGAATAATTGGTATTTAGCACATGTTTGTATATTTAACAAATGGCCTTTAAGATAAACTTACTGTTTCATCTTATAAAATAATAGCTAAAGTGATATATAAGTGATATAAAGTGATAATAGCTAAAGTGAATATAATCTTAAAATACAAAAATATTTTGTTGAGAATAAAACTTTAATTTCTGCCAGCAAACCGAACTGTATAAGCAACTAGAGCAGGTTAGTAGATGCCTCTAGTGTCAAATGCATGACCCTTATGTACTACCATTGATTTAGCTCGACAGATGATGCTCCAATCCACCATAAGTACACATAGGGCAATGGTACAACACATTCCCCTATAATTTTTTTCCGGAAACTGTCATTAACTTTTTCAGATTTTTTTCTGTGTAATAATGTAGTTTTGCCAGTTTTAATACATGTTGAAAATGTGTGTTAGTATTGTACTGGAACCACTACGTGGATAGTCCTTTTCACCTCTGAGAATTTATATGTACCTAATATTCTTGAATGCTTTTTGAGGCTACCTAAAATGTTGCTTCCTTCCTGTTCGGTAATCTTCGAAAACATACATGTTGAATAAGAATCTTGTTACAATGTTGAATAAGAGTGAATAAGAATCTCGTTACATAATTGGATCCAACGTGTTGAATAATCAAAAATGTTCCACAATGTTCCAAAACACCATTTATTATTAATAATATTTGTTGATTTTGTGACTATGTTTGGTTTATTTGTTGGGAAATTTTTGTTTAAATTCCTTCCTTTGTGTTGGTAAATTTATTCTTCTAGTGGGCAGTTTAATATTCGTATAGTTCTTCTGATGGAGTTGATTATATGAATCGTTTAAAGATTTACATGTTTGCATTACTATTCTTCTTCTTTTTAACCTAATTGACTTATTGAGCGATATAAAAAAAAAACTAACACAATCATTTATTATATTTAGGCCGTCCGCTATTCTTCCAATGGGAAAACAATGTTCTATCGTAGCCAAATGCTGTCCTCTACTGTTCGAATTGCAATCAGAAGGACATCTTCCGCCATACATAGATTTACCATATCGTATGGTAATTGCTATAGCAACCGATAGCGATGTTATGCTGTATGACACTCAACAATTAACGCCGTTTGCCCATTTACAGAACATCCACTACACACGCTTAACAGATCTGACCTGGTCAGCTGATGGACTAATGCTGGTAGCTTCATCAACCGATGGCTATATCACGTTGGTAACATTCGATATTGGTGAATTGGGTACAATTTACGTTAAAGAAGAAAGTGAAATAGAAGACAATGTGCTTAATATTAGCGGATGTGATGCTTTGCCTGATGAAGAACCTAGTAAGATCGAAATAACTCCACCAAAAGAGGTAATTGAAATTAAATCAGTTAAAAGGCCAAGTTTCATCGAACAATGGGCTGCAAAAGGTCCAATAAGTAAAAAGAAGCACGAGTCACATGCTAACGAAGAGATTATAGAAATTACGGTTTCACCGGTGAAATCTGATATTGCTAATAGTAGTCCTACAAGTGATATTTCGTTAAAAACTGGTTCTGTTAATACTGAAATTAAAGTTCCCAAAAGGATCAAACCTACGCTGATTTCTTTATTCACAAATAAACCTGAGAAGAGTACTAATAAGTCAGGAACGTTAGACAACTCTAAAGATACGAAAAAAGAGATCCATCAAAGTATTAAGCCAATATTAACCGCAGCAAAACTGGATTCAACACCGAAAGAAGGCTTTGAAGGTTTTTCGAATGAGGAAAGTGGAAATTTAAAACTTAATAAAGAAAATAAGACTGATACTTCCAAATTAACTCTAGCAGCTAAGCAACAACAAGACTTTAATGTCGGACAGAAAAGTAAGCGAATACTCTCAGACACAAATAATAAAAATCTCGTTATCGATTGTGTACAAATGCCAGGTGCCGAAAATTCTGAAAATGACAGATCTACATGTAATAATGCATCAGATGATGTTAACAATCTTATAAGTGCACATAATCAAGCCGAGAAAACTAAACATTCTATAACGAAATTAGGGAATGACATACCAAAAATAAATATACTTACACCTAAAAAAGTGCATAAAGGTCTAAATGCTATTAGCAAAAGCTCAGATGAAACAATCGCTATTAACAAAAAGCATGAAACCACTAAAGGTGAAGAAAATTTAACTAGTAAGACAATTTTAGCAACTTCAGATAAGGAACACATAGAAGATGAAGTTGTTTCTATTGATAATAAAAATATGAAACAGAAAGTGGTCACTCGTAAAAACAATGAGAAAGCGTTACCTAAATTACAAACTCTAAGTTCTCCAGAAATCTCTGTTGAGGAAAATCTGAAGACGTCAACAGACAGTATGGAAAAACAGCACGAGAAGCAAAAACAATTAAGTGCTAAAAAGTTGACCGAAAATAATCCTGGTAGGAGTCCTAAAATGTCACTCTTGAATTTTTTTAAGGTTGAAAGTCCATCCCATAAAAAAGATAATACAATTAAAGGTGAAAAAGTAGTTGATAAAGATGTTAAATCTACAAATGATTCAGATGGTATAATAATAGATTGCGATGAAACTGTTAAAGAAAAAGACCATATTAAAATTAAAACTTCGAACTTGTTTAAAAAGACAAAAAAATCAAAAAACTGTCCAGATATTATGAACGATGAAAGTCTTAATGACAGACCTAGGAACAAGATTAAAAAAACTGGAGATATAGAAACAATTGTCATTGAAGACGAAATAGAAAATGATACTTTGGACAATCAGAAGCAATTAATTAAAGAATCTACTTCTGTAGCCATAAGTGAAGATACTGTTGAAAGCTTAAATTTACAAATCGAAGAAGATATTTGCAACGATGCTAAAGTTAATTTAATGGAAATAAAACCTGTGAAAAAAGATGATGTACCAGAAGGAATTCAAGATAAAAATGTTGAACTATTAAAGACTGAACCTCAGAAACGGAGAATTCCGTTCATTACATTATCCAGTCCGAAAAATAAGAAGACGAGGATAGAAAATTAAATTTGTAGTAAACATATTACTGCTTTATTGTATCCTTTCTGTATGTACATAATGAAAATATTGGTGTGATACGAATAATAATAATTTTTAAAGCACTAATTACTGCAAGATATATTGAAAGTTGTATCAAAGATACCCGAATATAAAATCCCACTTCTGAACGATAATAGTTACTCAATAGGAACGATAATAGGGGCTCATATAATAGATGAGATAACATTTTCAACAGTATTTACGCAGTTAATTAATTTCGTCAGATTTTCACTATTTTTTTTTAAGTATACCAGAGATTCGTAAAGTTCGATGTATCCTAAGTTTGCTGTCTTCGAGTGTTAAAAGAAAACCACCGGTGACTTTGATTTAATAGACTTAAATCAATCACGAAGAAATTAAAATTTAATAAAACTTCGTACGTGACACTAGAATTTTCAGGTAAATCCATTTCCGAGAATCTTAACGGAACAGATTAATCATTACGGATGGGTCTAATTTCTCTATATGGTTAGAAAAAAGGCCATATAACATATAAACTTCGAATTTGCTTAAACAAGAGCCACAAATCAAAAAGTCAATATTATAACCGATGAAACTCGTAATGACAAAACTAACATGAAGATTAAGAACCCTTAGACAAAGAAGCAATGGTTATTGAAGAAGGAAGTGCAAAACATATTTTCGATACTTCAAAACCAACTAATAAAAGAAATTTACTTGTGTAGAAGCCTAACTTTATAAATCAAAGAAAATATCTGCAATGATTTAGTTGTAAAAACCAACTATCAAAACATATGACATGACACGTAATCATATCCATGCAATAATAATAATGCCACATAACAATATTAAACCCTAAAAATAAGAAAACAAGGGCAGAAAATTAAATTTGTTAAGTCTCATTTTAAGCTTACTGTTATGCTTGATTTTGTTCGTTCTGTATATATATATATATATATATCATTAAAACATTGGCGTGATAGGAACCAGAATTATTTTATATTAATTCAAGTTGAAGGTTCCGAAAACTGTTATGTATTGAAGCATAGGAATAAGTACATAGATTAAAATTGTATTAATTAAATAAATATATATATTTATTAATTTTAAAATTCATATTTCTATTTCTAGAATATCAGCACATAGTTATTTCTTTCAAATATAGAGAATTTGCAAAATGGTAGATAAATAAATAGACAGATAGGTGGCTGTTTATTCATAATTACCACCAGTTACACACGTTAAGAGAACACTTTAATCACACATGTATGACCAAATAACAACCCTCATAACAAACAGTTATTAATTAACCAGCGTCAATGGATGTAATCTAATGCCATATTTAGCCTGAAACGCATTCGACGAATTTTACATAATTAGTCAAAGGTTCCAGTTTATACTTGTCAGGAGACCAGCACATATGAAACATTTAACAAATTACACAACTATCATGATTGATGATTAAAAGGTAGCAAAATAACATATGTAAAACTTAGCCAAAATTTCCTTTGAAATAATTATATATACGGATCAGATAAGTCATAAGACACAGATGGGTCACCAATTTTAAGACAAGTTGCATAAAAGTAATTTCTTCCACAGTCAGCTTAGCCTTCTCGTATGGAATAAAAAGTAACCAAAGCGTTTTAGCTATTTTAGAAGCAATTAATCCTTTTTAGAATAACAAGACATATTAAGACAACTATTACTAAAATAAGAATAATTAAGACAACTAAAAAAAAACCATGTCAGCACACACGGAATCCATCCCTGGCATAGGCGGCAGACCCCATCAGCACCCTCCACCCTCAGTGGACCCATTGCGAAAAGCAAACACTCTGTACATTGACCCACTTAGCTTTTTCACACTAATCTTGAAAATTCTCTATGTAATGCACACGAATGCATCACTACAGAACCCACGAACGCAGATCGCAGTTAGACGAAACAACCAGATTTCCTGAAGTAGTTCTGCCATACATACATTATTTCATCAATAGCCCTTTTTTGCTAGTACTTAGAGGGTTTAAAGCAAAGAGACTCATTGTAAAAATTCATTTATGTTTTGTTGAGATGGATTGACGCTTCTTAATTCATCTCATGTAGCATGCTGTTTCGTCTGATTGGCCATCTACATTCGTGGATTTCTGAACTTGTGTACATTATATAGAGAAGTTCCAAGATTAGTTTTAATTTGAACATCCCAGGTGGATCACTATGCACAGTGATTGGTTTTCGTTAGCTGACTGCAATGGGGCCATTGAGGGCGGAGGGTGCAGACGGTGATTGGCGCCTATGTCATGGATTTTGCCGGAAGTTTCATAGCTTTTGACATTTCTCCTAACAGAATCAAAATTATTTTTGAGGTTATTTTCCATCTCTAGAAATTCAAACTCGAGGAGTCTGTCATTCTATGTAAAATCTGCTTAAAGCGAGTAAATGTTGTTTGCCTTAACTTCATTTAGTTATCTTAACAGTTGATAAAGTGTTTGACAACTATTATAAAAGCGATAAAAATGCAGCAATATTGTTTAGCGATGTAGGTAAGTTGGGTTAGCGTTGTAGATAAGTTGGGACTAACGAAATAAATAATTGTTTGTGGGATAATTAATTAATTCAACTTTTGTTTTATACGAAATATAATAAAAAGTATGACTTCAAGTATATGAAAGATGGGGTGGCGCTCACGTCCACGAATTTTTCTACTAGAAATCATTTCCTAAACGAAAATAATTAAACATTATAAGGGTCCGTTTTCTTAGTATATTGTTTTTAATTATAACTACGTGTATGGTTTATATGGTATTATCCACCCAACTTTTTTGGAACGATAAAAAACCAAAATAAGCTTTTCGGTATATGATTTCATGAAATGACCAGTTTTTGTATTGCACATTATTCATGAAACAATAAAAAGTCATTCATTTAATTAAAGGGACATAAAAACAGCATTTCATAAAGAGGTCAACTTATTATTCGAGATGTAATATTTATATTACAACTATAAAATTTTTGCTGTCATTTAACAAATTTTCCTTCATCCACATTTTTTATTTTTATTTGGCAATTGACATATTCATCAAAACTCATTTTATTAAAGAAACAAAAAAATACTCAATTGATATTTTAATTTATTACTCGATTGAAGGTATAAAAATGTGTAATCCTTTGCTATTAATTCTTGGAAATTAAATTGTAGGTATTTATATCTGTATAAATTGTTTATTTTTGTTTTATAAATGCTCACTAACCAAGATTTTCTCAACGTCCCAGAAAAACTTAAAACGCAACAAAAAATTAAACCAGTTAAAAATGATTGTAAGCTAAAGACATATTAATGGACTAAAAAGTAAAAATATAGTGAATTTTTTTTAAAGACAATGCACAAAATAAGTTTTATTTAAAATTATGTTTTAAAAATTTATTAGCGATAAAAGTGATGTTAATGTAAAAAATGTTACAAGTATTGAGCAAACTGAAGAGTTAAAATATATTTATATAAAGTATTAGTGCTTTTCAAAATATTTTCTCTTTTCCACTGGATTCGGTATGATCTAAAACAAGAATAAAATAGATAAAATATTAATATAATGTCTAAGTGCTCCAATACTCCATATATTACAAAAATCTTCAGTACAAGCTAGCTAGACCAGTGTCGAAGAAACAATCTCTTTATTATCAAAGCCAACTAAAAATTGTTACAATGTAAGAACAATAAACGAAATTTAACAGGTTTATCTGATTAATAAATCATCAAAATTAATAAAATTAAAATGCCTTTACGTATAAAACAACTATTGTAGAAAGTGTTAATTACTCATTATTCTATATATTCGAGCATTGTAATTAATTCTTTATTCCTATATATATTTAAATTATTTAATAAAAGAAATAACAAAGAAAAAACCAGTAAATATTGAAAATAAACTAAGTTAAAACGTTTGTAATAAATTTAAAAAAATATATAATATGTATAAATGTCTTGAAATATATTAACTTTGAATAAGTATTCTATAAGTACAAGATATCGCTTTATAATATAGCCTCTTACTCCTATGAGTATATAGATATCTCGTAGAGTGAGCTGAAATATTTATATTGAAAAAAATGATTAACATATCTTCGAAGAGCCCCGTTTCGCCATTACTGTAGTATCATCAGATATGTCTGGTAAAATTTCAACTCTATCGCTGTTGACAAATAATCATTTCTTAATGATTGCCGTGTCTCAATTATTTTGAGCTTATAAAACGTTTTTTTTTGGTAATGAATCGTTAATTAGATCTTAGCAAGTTAGCAGCTATATGTTACAGATTGATGGCATATTGGTTAGATACACCAATAAAATAATAGCAAGTATACAAAAGCATACTACATCAGTAATTAATTAGAAATTTTATGATAATAACCTCACTTTTGTATTTTATGTTATTTTATGAGACTTTTAAATTTCTCTTTCCATGAAATAAAATCTCAATTACTGCTTCTTAAAAACTTCCCATCATGTGCTCTTAGATAACACAGTAAACTAATTTTAAGATTATAAAGCTCATATATTTCAATTACAAAAGTCATTTATACCAATCATAAAATATTTGTGGGCGTAATCGCCAATCTATCTTTCATATACTGGAAGTAATACGTCTTGTTATATCTTGCACAAAACAAACGGTGACCTATTTAGTTTTGACTATCACCTGATAATTCGTCTATTAAATTCAAATAACACAAAAGTTGTTTATTCGTCGTTACAATGTTAAAGTATCGAATATGAAAAAGATGGACATTTCAAGAGCCAAAAAATAAATTTTTACTGAGAAGTCATGAAAGATAGGGTATATACGAGGCTTTAAGTATAGTTCTATTTGGAATTGTAAGGCTGTTAAAAATTCTAAAATTTGCTATAATATAAGTCTTGCCAATGCAAAATGGTGAATATAACAGTTTTTTCACATTCGATAGTTTAACATGGTAACGACGATATGTGAGCGAAATTTCAGTCTCCTAAAATTGAATGATCATTTTGAACATCTCTCAAAATTATAATGAGCAGCCATTATTCAATCGCAAAAGCACCGTCTTATAGACCTTATACAACGTAAAAAAAACTACGTTCAGACATTTGCGACAAAATAGATGACTTTGATATGCAGGTTATAAGGCATCAATGATTTTTATATTACTAAAAATCTTCCAACATTGAATAAAATATTGGTGGCAGTGCGACAGCAAATTGACTTTCCTTATTCAAAGACAACTCTACGAAAACTCTTAAAGACTAATGGTTTTAAATGGCAAAAATGCCAAAACAAGAGGAAGTTATCGGTGGAAAAGCCAGATATTGTATCATGGAGAGGCAAATATTTAAAAACCATTAGACTTTTTAGAGAATAGCAAAAAAAAATTTCGACAATAATGTTTCCTGGAGTAAATGTTGGCAAGGTCCTGACGTAACAGGTATTGGTACAGGCGTAAGCTCGTCTCAGCGCTTAATTGTAGTTCATATTTGGTCCACAGAAGGATTTTTACCAAACTGCAGGTTGGTATTTAAAGCTGGCTCATCAAGAGGAGACTATCA